>JAECUM010068840.1:0-14414 GCA_016617855.1 Megalonaias nervosa
CAGTGCCAAGTATACTGATACACTTGAAGATGGTAAAATAAACAGTGCCAAGTATACTGACACCCTGGTAGATGGTAACATAAACAGTGCCAAGTATAATGACACCCTGGCAGATGGTAACATAAACAGTGCCAAGTGTACTGATACCATTGTAGATGGTAACATAAACAGTGCCAAGTATACTGATACCCTTGAAGATGGTAAAATGAACAGTGCCAAGTACACTGACACCCTGGTAGATGGTAACATAAACAGTGCCAAGTATACTGACACTCTTGCAGATGATAACATAAACAGTGCCAAGTATACTGACACCCGTGTAAACTTTCTGAGGCCTGTTGTTGTGAATCACTACCAATACCAACCAAGACCATGCCAAGATAATACTGTACCTGTGCATCAGTCAAAAGTGACAGAACGGAAAAGGAAGAATAACATATCTCAGCAAGTGTTGTCAGTACATAGCCCAAATCTCATTCCCACAGAGAATATTTTCCTGGTGCTAAAGAACAATATAAAAATGGCGTCCAACAAGGCACTCACAGAACTTGAGAAATTTTTCATTACAAGAAGGATAGAGACAGAGAATGGTGATCCCCTGGAGTGCAAGTAAAAAGAAGGCACACAGGAGATTGATGTTTCAGAGATACCCACAGAAAAAAGACCAAGCATGTCAGGTTTAATGGTAGCATTACAACTCCAGAATAAAGACTTTGTGGATCTGGGAGACTTGCTGAATAGAAAAGGGTTTAAAGGATGGATACTACGGCTCAAGGGAAATAGACCTATATTACAGTTTGGGGATTTGGAAATTGGAGCGGGAAAAGTGTTGGTCAAAGAAACGGAACCAATACTAAGGAATATTAAAAAGAAGTCAACAGAGTTACACCTATTAGATATACCCATGGAAATCCCCCTAGAGGCAACAGTCAAAAGATTTGAAGAAAAACTCAAAGTGAAGGTGATCAATACGAAAATGGATGTAATCCCTCTTACTCACATAAAAAATGGGATAAGAATTCTTGAAATAAAAAATAAAGAAGTATTCAAGATCAAACCAGCATTCTTCTTACATGGATTCTTGACCAAGTCATGGTATAAAGGCTATTTACCACAGAAAATGCAACAGATGTGGGAATACAGGTCACACACCACATAACTGCACAACAAACAAAGAAGAGGGGAAGAAAGAAGCTTCTGGGAAGAAAAACAATCTAAACCAAAAACAACGGCATAAGCACCAGCAAGAACTGAAAATCCAACCAGAGAAGAGAGTGTGTGTGTGTGTGTGTGTGATTTAGATTTTTAATATAGCTTTAAAAATTTTTCAGTCATATCTCTACAATGTCTGCAGTGTGACAGTTTATAGTGATGTCTAGCACTGGGGTATCATGCCACAGACATGTGGCATGATGTCACACCCAGTCACATTATCCTGACACCAGGCCGACCAGTCCTAACACTAACCTCTTAATGCTGAGTGCCAAGTGAGGCAGCTGTAAGTACCATTTCTTAAAGTCTTTGGTATGACCCCAGCCGGGGTTCAAACCCATGACCTCCCACATCCGAGGCGGATGCTCTAACCACTAGGACACCGGAGCGGTCCCAGAGATGAGAATAAGTGAGACAAAATCTAACAGTAAGGAATCTAAGGGAGTACCAAGCTTTTCATTAAGACAATCAGATGTACAAGGACTGCAAACGGTACAAGAAGCAATTACAGAGATCATAACAATAATAACAACAAACAGAGAAGATTTAAACAAAGCACCAAAAACAGCAACAATAACAAGGACATCACTGCAAACGAGAGAGGAGGCTAACACAGCATCAAGAACAATAACACAAGACAGTATCGAAAATTATAAAGGAACAAAAGCCAGTACCAAGAAAAACAAAAACAAACGTGATGGTATCAATACTGCTGGAAGAAATTGCTCAAGAAACAAGGACAGTACCACAAAAAGAAAGGAAAAAATCAGAGACCAAAACAATCTATGAAAGAGAAGAAGAAAAGAGAAGGGAAAGATCCAGAAAGAGAGAAAAAAGAAGACGCAGAAGACAAGAGGATGAAGAGATAATGCAGAAATATCTACTCAATAATGATGAATACATAAAATTAAAAAAAAATCATCAAAAAAAACAAAAACAAAAAAAAACTCAATACAAATATATAATTAAAAAAAATTGTATAAGAAAAATCAGAGCACAGAAAAAAGACTTCAAATATAGCAACACATGTAGCAACAACAAAAGTATAAAATTAAGCTTCGGCAACATTACAAATAGGGCAGGAGGGCCTCCCTAAATGGTCTGAAAAGATCAACCTGGGAAAGTACCCTCCAGAAAAAAATAAAAATAAAAAAAAATAAAGAACAATATAAGAAAACAACTCCAAACCAAAGGCACTCTGGATTATCTGAAAACCCTTTTACTCCACAAAAACTTGCCTGTGTTTTATACTCAGAGACAATTCAATGCTGCTGATAAGTTACGATGTCTAAAAGTCACATCACAAAATACTGAGGAAATAGTCTCAGTATGGTAAGTTTTGAGTCATTCTATAACAAAACTTAATTCACTGCATAGCGACTGAAATGATTATGTCATCCGTGTATTGCAAATAATATATTAGTAAAAGACTGATTTACATTTATTATTTGTTGAGCCAATGAAAACTAGGGGTGGCCAAGCAGTCTAAAGTACTTGCCTTTACAGACTGCTGACATCTCATCACTGTCCACATGGGTTTGAGTCTCAGACTCGACCAACATTGGGATGTGAGAAAGTTTACCAGTAGCTTCCCATGGGTTGGTGGTTCTTCCTAGGGGTGTTCCCATGGGTTGGTGGTTCTTCCTAGGGGTGTTCCCATGGGTCGGTGGTTCTTCCTAGGGGTGTTCCCATGGGTTGGTGGTTCTTCCTAGGGGTGTTCCCATGGGTTGGTGGTTCTTCCTAGGGGTGTTCCCATGGGTTGGTGGTTCTTCCTAGGGGTGTTCCCATGGGTTGGTGGTTCTTCCTAGGGGTGTTCCCATGGGTTGGTGGTTCTTCCTAGGGGTGTTCCCATGGGTTGGTGGTTCTTCCTAGGGGTGTTCCCATGGGTTGGTGGTTCTTCCTAGGGGTGTTCCCATGGGTTGGTGGTTCTTCCTAGGGGTGTTCCCATGGGTTGGTGGTTCTTCCTAGGGGTGTTCCCATGGGTTGGTGGTTCTTCCTAGGGGTGTTCCCATGGGTTGGTGGTTCTTCCTAGGGGTGTTCCCATGGGTTGGTGGTTCTTCCTAGGGGTGTTCCCATGGGTTGGTGGTTCTTCCTAGGGGTGTTCCCATGGGTTCTTCCCTCACCAGATATACTGGCTGCCATGTATAGCCTATCATGTGCTGAAAAATGGTGTTAAACCCACAAAAACATCAACCAAATGAAAACCATTCCTGTCAAAATTGGAAGACAAAAATGAACCATCAGATATGTGTCTCTTAGTGAACTTAAGTGTGTCAAGCTGCTGATAAAAAACCCAATAATGAAGATCTTATACAAGTATTCTCTTACTATGAGTTGAATAACTTCTATCATTTGTGTATCAATGAGCAAAACAATGAATTTATTTCAGTTAGAAATTCAAAATTTTCATGTGAAACTAGTTGAAACCAATTTTTTTGGGTAAAACATGTTTCTTTGACAATACTTAACCATCATAATACCTTAGGAGTGTAACCACTCCCCTGCAAATCCAGCCATCCCAAGTTAACTTTTAGCTATAAAGAAGCCATAAGTTGTCCACCCACATAGGTGGGGGTCAGACTAAAGCAATCTCTCCTTGAATATAGAGATTGGTGCCAAATCTCATTCATACTTCAGGAGTTATGTAATTGCTGGAAAGGTACATCCATATTAAGAGTATTATCGAAGAAAGATTTTACACAAAATATTGGTTTCTTCTTCAAATACATTACCCAATCATAATACCTTGGGAGAATAGGTAAAAGATGGAGGGATTTAAATGCCCTTACTCTGCAGAAGGCCCATCTCCAATGTGAGGTAGCTTCCAACTTAAGAGAAGGTACAGGCTAAGTACATGCCCGAACACAGATGTCTGGGAATAATCTTACCAAACCCATCCCAATTGTGCAGATCTAATGGAAGTAGATAGGCCACATCATTAAGAAGCTGTTCACAACCCTGGAAGGTATCCTGTTTCACTGCTGCTATAGGAACCCCCAGGTCAAAAAGCCTTTTGCAATAAAAGATCTTGGTGGTACAAGATTGAGAAAATCATCTCTGAACTCGACTGCCACCAAGTAGTCCCTAATAATGTCTCCTTCTTTGCATATCAAACTTAACTTCAAAGCTAACATGGCATCCATAGTTTACAGTATTTCAAAAGCTCCAAATATTTCTGTAAATGTTTTTCTCAATATTTTGAAATATTACAACTAAACATTGCATATATTGAATACAGATGACAATAATGTTGATCTTGATGTATGTGTAGGCCTTGCATCCACCCTTTCAATGAAAATGGACTCTTCTAGGCACTGGAAAATGACATTAAGCACGCTCCTTGTTTACAACAGAAACTTCCATTTGGTTTAAAATGCAAAGATGATGACAATGTTAGGGATCACTTGGTGACAATCAAGTTACAAATATTAAATTAATGAATGAAATGAGTTAGTGTTGTGAATTTTTTATATCCTTGATGCTTTTCATTTTTAAAATTAGCAGGCAGGTACAAGCTACCAGGGAGATATGCAGAAAATATAGAGGAAAACAATTCCTCTCTTTCTGTCTCTTGTCATCATTAGCACTCGAAAACTGTCTTGTATGGCTTATACAGCTGTCTCCCGCTGTGCGTAGGGGGGGAGGTCCTTCCTGTTTCTCTGCTTCCTGTTCTGGAAAGATTGTTGAGGTCTCTGATGCTGGGCCTGTGAGATTTGTCTCTAAGAAGGCCTGTTTATGGACTTCCTCCACATGACCACTGAAGAGTGGTTTGACAACAATGGCTGTGATCTAAGAGTGGCTTTGTGTTGTTATTTGAGAAAAGTGGACCAAGCATCTCTTTCAAGCTATAGTTTCACTATCACTGTCATGGCATTGGCAAATGTGAGTTTGTGTTCAGCACACGCATTATTCATGAAAGTGATTCCCAAACATGACCTGCAGGCAAAATGGTGTCTGAAGCTAGGCTATTTTCCACTTGCTGGAAGACCGATATGGATACCAGGTCAAACATCTAGTCAATTGCAACAACTTTTCAGTCTAACTGCTGAATCAATAAAGTGCTCCCATTCCATCTGTATTGAAGAAGATCTTAACATCCTCAGGCTTGTTACAATTCTGTTGACAGCTGGGATTTCTGCATGAAACACAGGTGTGAATTATATAGCATACTTTTGTTAAAATTGGATGACAGTTGTTTTTGTAACATGAAAGAACACTCTGCTCTTATAGTTGTCTCTACATAAAATGGTCCACCACTTTATCAGACTATGGTAAATGCTTGAACGTAGACCGATCTTTCTTTGCCAAAAGGTCAACTAATGCTGGGACTTCATACACCTGTGTTGACAAAACAGAGGGAGGATGATAAAGTTTGGGTGGTAGCAGGCAAAACAACTGATGCACAGAAGGCTAAGTCTTCACTAGCCATCATTGGGTCAAGTAAAGATGAGTTTAATTCATCGAATAGCAATGTTTCCTGTGATAACTGAGATGGTGTTGGTGAAGCTTGCCATGAATGACTGTAAACCATAGTAACTTTGGTATGGACAGGATTTAGTGGCAATCCCTATATGCATGAAACCCTTCAAAACCAAACCTATATCCAAGGGAAAATCACTCTAGTCTGATTTCCACACATGTGGTAGATGACCTTTGGCTCTTTTAGAGCTGTAATTAATTTGGGAGGACTGGCTTTTCAAGGTATAGTCATACTCCTAAGGTATTATGATTGGGTAATGTATCTAAAGTTATTATGATTGGGTAATGTATCTAAAGGTATTATGATTGGGTAATGTATCTAAAGGTATTATGATTTGGTAATGTATCTAAAGGTATTATGATTGGGTAATGTATCTAAAGGTATTATGATTGGGTAATGTATCTAAAGAAGAAATAGAAGTTTCTATTTACTGATATTTAGTGTCAAATATGTATCAAACCTGCATTCTATAGCAGGCCTGGGCAACTTCCTCCAAAGCATGGGTCTGATAAGTGATTTCTAAAGCCACACCCTATGATGTAAATAAAATGACAAAACCAGTTTGTGGGCCGTAGTTTGCCCACCTGTGTTCTATAGTATCTTTGTATCTCTTCTACTGATAGTGACCTGATCCATGAGCTTAGAGGATTTGAATTATGAACAATGCAAGGTACCAAGCCCTTACCTCATGAAGAAATCCAGTTGTGTGTTTCAGTATAGGCATTAAATGTGGCAAGCAGAAGTGGGTGACTTCATGCATATATGGGTCAACAAGAATCTCAAATGGGCTGAAATATAAATATGTAATAATTGAAAAATGTGAAAAGTACATCAATTTAAAAGTTAATTTTGGTTATAACATGGGTAGTGGATGGTAGACACTAATGAGGATAGAAATAAATGGACAAAAACCAGATTGTAAAGAATATTTAGCACAACATTATAGATTCAAAAACATGGATTTTCAGTAACTTTGCTAATTCGGCACAGAATAAATCAAATTTTTGAATATGTCTAATAATGTCTCATCTACATGTTTGCACATTTTCTCTGGAGTCTCACGCTTGAGTGGAATCTGTCCATACTCTAAGGTCTGGATGATTAATGTTTCCATCATTCAGTATGCCATCACAGACAATACCCACTTACCCTAATGCCAGAGCAATGTTAGGAGCAGCCGTAGGAATTGACATGAAGTAATGGAAGGTTTTCTGTCTCTTGTCTGGAGTGTAGATGACCTCTATAAGATCACCACAGGATACTGCAGTCATGTCAATGTCCACTGTGAATTCTAACTTCCAGGTGCAGGGCTCAGAGTAAGTGTCTACACATGGAAACCACAATCTAAAGAACCAGAATGTATAAATGCATGACAATTTCAAAGGCTGTAAATCAAGGAATAACATTAATGGAAATAGATGCATTAATGTTCAGCTAATGCAAATGAAGTTTCTATCTGACATTACTTTTACCAGGGGAAGACAGATTGAAACAAACACACCTCCTCACATTTTTAAAAGGACCCATTAGCCAGGAACTATTTCATTTCAAAACAAATATAAACACCACTGTATAAATTTTCACACTCATTTTATAATCATTTCACCTCAAGCTGTCTTAATGATATTTCAACTCTGTGAAAGTCATCATAATTGTGCCACTCAATTTATTCATTCAATAATCGACAATACTTTAACATAAAAAATTTCATGATAAAATATTATCAAAACTCATTATAAACAATTTAAAATCTAAAGTTTTCAAAACCAGGATAATACATTTAAGATTTTCCACCTGTCAACATGGCCTACCAATCAATAAGGTTTAAGACAGAAACAGCACAATATGAAGGTAACCACAGACTGGTAAATAATTTCATATTTGGTGGCGGCATTTTTTATTTATATGTTTAGGACTGTGGTTCCCAACCTGTGGGCTGCAGAGACCTGGGGGTTCAAGGGGGCCATGGGGTTATTCCAAAGGGTATGTATTTTCTCAATTAACGGAGCCTAAAAATACAATTATCAGCATGTGGGGGTCTGCAAACTTTTTTGAAGTTAAGAAGGATACCTCATACTTAAAAAGGTTGGGAAGCACTGTTTTAGGATTTATTACCAGTAGGTGCTGATCTCTGTTGAATTTATTGAGGAATATACTATACTGCTATCAACATATTTAGGGACTCATTGATCAAAAATTAAAGATGATCTTTTCTTTGTTTAAAATGACACAACTCTGCAACCTTGTTTCCAATTACAAGACCACCCCTATATAAATACATAGTGGCATCTTCCATTCATGTAAACATTCTACCATCACGTATACCTGGAAGAGTTTTCATGGCCATAAGTAAACAGGTGTGCCCCTCTCTCCACAAGACTGCCCTCCATGTTGGGTACCACAAATTGGATCCCTGACTTTGGCTGTTCCAGGGAAAACTCTATACATACTCGAATAGGGCGCAACTCTGAAGCAAGAACGAAATGATGATAATGATGCTGATGATTGTGATAACAATGCTGATTATGGTGCTAATGATGATGATGATAGTGATAATGATGCTGATTAAGTGCTAATGATGATGATGGAGCTAATGATGCTGATGATGGTGCTAATGATACTAATTTTGGTGCTAATGATGATGATGATTATGGTGATAATGATCATGATAATGGCTTAATATTCATTTTGTGATTAAAATCTCATCATTACGAAGCTTAAAAAGACTTAGTGTTTCATTTAGAAAAAAAGTATATTAATAAAAAAACAAAATTATACCTATTTAGCAAAATCAGTTAAAAAGTATACCAATTTAGCAACAATAACTAAAAGTATATCTAGCAAGAATGATTCAAAGTATACCAATTTAGCAACAACAGTTAAAAGCATAACAATTTAGCAACAACTGTTAAATGTATAAATAAACAGCATTATTGACATACTTCTATTTCCTAAACAAAGATTAAACATAATGAACTTTCAAGTAAATAAACATTTTGCAATTATTTTCAAAAGTTAAGCAAAGTCAATGCTGTATTTATTGAAAGCATTTCAAAGGTTTACTGTTTGGTTTTTATCTATGTTGTTCATGGTTTTCCATGAATTGTTTATTTATATCGGAGAAACTTATTACCTGCAACAATGGGGAAGGCCTCAGGTGGCAGCCTGATGGTGACTTCTCCATTACCATAGTCAGAATCTACAGCATTCATGGCAGCCAGGTGACAGCTCTCATAGTAATCAAGGTTTCTCCTTTAAAAAATGAAAGCATGTTAGCATGTAACCCATTGTGCCACAGACTACCTTTCTAACTCTAAAGACAGTATAGATCAGAAAAACTTCATGTTAATTTTTGCTGGGACAAGGGTTAAAGACTCTTGAGGTAATGATCACTGCCAGTTACTCACATGTAATGTGTACCTACAGTTCATTATTGTCCCATAGGCTCAATGAACCACTGATCATATAAGAAGGTATCAATGGCATTCAAATGGATAACTGTCATGAAAAGGCAGTAACCTGCCACATATCTTTAAATTCAAACACCAAAACACTTTTATATTTTGTCTAGTGATTGAACATGTAACTGATGTCATGCCATTTTGTTTTCTTGTTCTCTTGCATTATTTTAAAAACATAAAAAATAGTCACTAATTCTGCACAAGATACTCATTTTCATTATTCAACAATTCTTAACCCTACTCAGTTCTGATTTTTGTTATTATACACTGAAAAATACTGAAAATGCTAATCAATGATAAAAAGGAATGTGAGAAAAATAATCTGTATGTATGGTCTTCAGCTGACATTTTAAATTTACATTCCAGGCATATTTCTTTATGATAAATATCATCAGTATGTTGGATCATATTGCTGCCCCCCCCCTTATCTAATGATAATGATACACTGTATAATAAGATACTATATAATGCACAGTGAGATACAGTGTAATGACACACTATAATGAGATACTATGCAATGTACAGTGAGATACAGTGTAATGACACTGTATAATGACATACTTTACAATGTATAGTGAGATACAGTATAATGACATTATAATGTCACTTTACAATGTACAGTGAGATACAGTATAATGACACTGTACAATGAGATGCTGTATGAGCCATTGTATGAGCTGCATAATTATACCATATAATGAAATACTGTATAATTAAATACTACATAACAAAATCCTTTTTGAGACACTTTATAATGAGATGCTATATAATTGTCTACTGAATAATGAAATACTGTATAATGTGATACTGTATAATGAAATATTGTACAAGATACTTTATACTGAGATACTGTTTAATGAAAATACTCAATTTGATACTGTATAATGAAATACTGTATGAGATACTTTACAATTAGACACTCTATTAATGAAATACTGTATAATATGATACTGTATAATGAAATACTGTAGGAGATACAATATAATGAAACAGTTCATAACAAGATACTGTATAATGAGATATTTTATAATGAGATAGATAATTACTGGTTTTTGAGTATCTCAATGAACATATTTCTATGAACACTGAAACATCTTAGAATTATATAAAACATTTGGTTAATATGTAATGTGCACCCTTTTGGTTGAAATTTAGTAAATGTATGAAAAGAAAAGCTTTGAAGAATCATTGTGAAAATGTGCTATTTTCTGTGCAGACAAGAACATTAACAGTGAGAACAATATATTAGTGTCTATATGGAATAATGATACATACAAAGTGACCTGCTGTAACACACTGGAAAAATATACTAAATAACCTGAAAACGTTATTAAATAACTACAGTAAATAAAACTTGTTTTATTGCTAATAAAACATTTTTTAATAAAGTTTTTCTGAATCTGTATCTAATAGGGAATGTCGGAGAATCTCTATGATGTCACAAGTAGGCATTTGCAGAGCTCTGGTCAGCAGAACCACGAAGGAACAAGACAAAATATAATGTATATGTATTACCAAATGAATTCTGGAATTAAAATCTCCCATTAAAACACATTTATCTGAAGTACACATAATAGTAATTTAGGATCCAAATGTATCCATTTCATCTATAGCATAAAACCTTGATTCTGAATGAGAAATATAGAAGACTCCAAAATAAATGTCATCATCAGTTCCAGAACCCATTTTACTGACTTTAAACCAAAGTATGGAGTCAGACTGATTGATAGTTACAGAAGGAGAGATATAATTCTTTGACAACATCACAGTTAGTTGTCAATTATTGAGTAAGCTTACTGTCTTCTGCCAACCAAACCCCCCACGCGACCATTCCCAATGACGTCACGGCGATGATTGCTATTTTCTAATATAAGACATATATTTTTATTTAATACTTGAATATTTTAACTAACACAAGTATGCTATCTGATATATGTATTTTATCTATGTAAGGATCAAGAAGTCTTAAAAAAAATAATTCATATAATATCTTAATATACCATACCCGCCCCCCTCAAAATACAATTCATACTCACTTTTTATCATCCCCCTGGCAGATTTCAAGCGTAGGATCATTGTAGAGGAAAGCTGCCTCCCATATATCATTTATGGATACTCTGTAGATGCCTGATTAGTGTTAAGGGAATATTTTTGGTTGCAGAATCATTTATAAGACTTGACTACAAGCCTTTTTTGTGACAACTCTTTACAACTGCTTATATATGAAACATGTTTTGGCAGCTGAGTAAATATACTTTGCTCCTGGTCATATGATGGAAAAATAAGTCAATTTCAATTACTGACATGTCAGAATATGGTGCACATAGGAACTTAGTCATAAACATTAAATCAATTTGTTTAAATTTTACGATTTGGTAATAACTGAAATCTCGTGTTCAATAATGCCTGATTCAGACTAACATAAAAATTTCATTTATTGCTAATTTTCTTTTACTGGAGATTGAATTTAAACAATAACTATTGCTACTTCCACAACCACTCCAGTGGCCTAAGTGATTAGAGTGTCTGCCTCAGATGTGGGAGGTCACAGGTTCAAACCCTAGCTGAGTCATACCAAAAAATTATAAAAATGGTAAACTGCTGCCTCTCTTTATGTCCCTGGAAGAGGGGATGCTCATTACAGAATGCCCAGTTTGGGAATAATTTTGAAATGGAATCTTTTACCATTCCTGTGGTGTCAGTAGTCGCGTCTCTCACAGACAAAAGTATGATGATAGCATATAAATCAACCTGATACTAATGAATATAGCTTTGTTGCAAAAAAGTAAATTAGCTTGTCTGTTGAGTTGTTAAAGGATCCGACACTGCTTGCTGTTGATCTTCAATCTTCGAAGATCAGGACATAATGGGTGTAATGCCAGTTCAACATAACCCTATGATAAAAATTATAAGTCCATATCATTTCAAATTCTGTGTAAAAGATAGAACAAATGTTACTACTTAACAATATATAAACGTTTAGTTTAATATCTTAAACTCTGCAAATGAAATATCTGAGTTCACAAGATATCTGATTTTACTTGGAAATGCAAACAATATTTATATTGTTGGAAATATGTTATTCTATCAGATGTCTGAAACAAAACTTAATGTACCATTTTTACATAAAAGAATGTCTGAGCCATAAAAAGCAATGTGATACAATATATTGTAAATCAGAGATCTCCCAAGAAATTTTGGAAGGACTATATTTTCTGCACTTCTTCAAACTGCAAAATATAATTACTTTTTCCTGTCTGAAAACACCTTAAAATATGACATACAAGCAACAAGTTTCATTTATGATTTAAATTGGTGAGTCACATTTCACTATTCATTCAGTTGTGGACACTGATATGACAAATAGCATTTGTATACAACTATGTTACACACCTGAAAATAGAAAATGTTAAAAGAAGATGAATTTATGGGCAGTGTCAACAGTAATCTTGATGATCATCAGGAAACTACTGGTTGTTGTTGTTGTTGTTGTTGTTGTAGGGCTTAATGCCATTTTTCAGCACACGATAGGCTATACATGGCAGCCAGTATTAATGGTGGAGGAAGAAACTGGGAAATACCCAGAAAGAACCACTGACCCATGAGAAGAAACTACTGGTGATGAACAATAATTTGGTAGCGTCAATAGTACACTTACTAACCATACAGAAACTGCTAGTATAGTAAAATGACTTGGCACTGTCAATGGTAATCTTGCTGATAAGATGCCATAAAATGAATGGGTGGTGTCATCAGTAACCTTACTAACCATGAGGAAACAACTGGAATAATAAAATGATAGGACAGTGTCAACAGTAATCTTGTTAACCATGGGGAAACTACTGGTATAGTAAAATGACTGGGCAGTGTCAACAGTAATCTTGCTAACAATGGGGAAACTACTGGTATAGTAAAATGATAGGACAGTGTCAACAGTAATCTTGCTAACAATGGGGAAACTACTGGTATAGTAAAATGATAGGACAGTGTCAACAGTAATCTTGCTAACAATGGAGAAACTACTGGTATAGTAAAATGACTGGACAGTTTCAACAGTAATCTTGCTAACCATGGGGCAACTAACAGTAATCTTGCTAACCATGGGGAAACTACTGGTATAGTAAAATGATAGGACAGTGTCAACAGTAATCTTGCTAACAATGGGGAAACTACTGGTATTGTAAAATGACTGGACAGTGTCAACAGTAATCTTGCTAACCATGGGGAAACTAACAGTAATCTTGCTAACCATGGGGAAACTACTGGTATAGTAAAATGATAGGACAGTGTCAACAGTAATCTTGCTAACCATTGGGGGAACTACTGGTAGTAAAATGATTATTCTGACAAGTTGTATTGGGGGTCCATTAAGAAAGTGCAGCATAACTAGGAAACTGAAGTGATGTGAAACTGTAGCAATAATGGCCCAGGAAGAACATCATAAGTAATTTTTCATGTCATAAAATGTTCCCATACTCAGTAAATTTATCTTATTTATTAAACAAAATTCTAACCATCTCCTCATTGCCTATATAAAAATTGTGTGATTATGTACAATAAAAGTTAAAATCTTTTGGGCAAATTGAGATGTTTCCTTCAAATTCATAAAAGCTTATACTTGTGAAACTTTTAAATTTAGAATATTGCAATTAACAGAGGATACTTACGATCAGAGAACGACGGTGAAAGTTGAAAGCAGTAATACAGAGGATCTGATGGGCTGCAAAGTAAATGACACTTTTTCATTAACACAGTTCCGAATGACTAGATTCTGTATAACAAACACGATGGCCCATTTTACTAGATAGGCCTACTTGATGGCCCATTTTACTAGGTGGGCCTACTTAATAAAAAAAATGTCTTTTATAGCATCTACTTATAAAAAGACAGTTCATGCTGTGCAAATTTTTCTAAACACAAATAATATATTATGTGAATATACTTTACTGAAATACTGGAGCTGTTTCCTGCTGTTTTATATTTTAATTTTGTTTTTACTGTATTTTTTCATGGTGTCAATCATAGGCACAGTAGGGCCATGAAAGTTTCCTTTCAACACAAAATATCTACCTTTAAATTCACGGAAGGGAGAGGTGCCTTCTTTCTGAAGTCCTGAAAAAATCTGAGTTGTAATAGTAAAACTGTCAAAAGGTCTTGCATTTCTCCCCATGTTGTAGTTGTGATGCAGAGCCTAGTTCCAGCAAGCAAAAAGTGCCACTCTCAAAGTGAGCTTTTATATTACACCCACTGCCAGGACAGTT
>JAECUM010068843.1:0-10892 GCA_016617855.1 Megalonaias nervosa
AAAGAGTTCGGACTGACCATCAGTTTGAAGAAGACGAATATCATGGCGCAGGATGCAGACTCCCCTCCAACCATCACCATCGATGGGTACAACCTTGAAGTTGTTGAGAACTACACATACCTTGGGTCCACCATCTCCAGCTCGCTCTCCATTGATGCTGAGGTGAACGGCGGGATTGCCAAGGCAGCAGCAGTTATGGCCAGACTGAACCAGAGGGTCTGGAACAACCCCAACCTCACTGAGAAGACCAAACTGCGCGTCTACCAGGCTTGCGTTCTCAGCACACTCCTCTACAGCAGCGAGGCATGGACAACCTACACGAGCCATGAAAGGAAACTCAACAGCTTCCACTTGAGATGCCTGCGGCGCATTCTGCGCATCCAGTGGCAGGACAAAGTACCCAACACTGAGGTTCTGGAAAGCGCCAGCATGAACAGCATGTTCACCATCCTCAGCGAGAGGCGCCTTCGCTGGCTCGGCCACGTCAAGAGAATGGATCCAGGCCGCATTCCCAAGGACCTGCTATACGGCGAGCTAGCAGAGGGCACACGACTGACTGGACGGCCACGTCTACGTTACAAAGATGTCTGCAAGAAGGACATGAAGATGGCCAACATCAACGTCAACAACTGGGAGAGCTGTGCTGACGACCGCTCCGCCTGCCTGGCGCCTTGCTGTCAGACAGGGCGTTCAGAAAGCAGAGGAAAGGATAAACACAAACCTCGCTACAAAGAGAGCCAGGAGAAAGGCGAAACAACAACAGCCTCAACAAGCATCAACGTTCACCTGCAGCAAGTGCAACAGAGATTGTCACTCTAGGGTCGGACTCTTCAGCCACTTGCGAAGGTGCAGATAGAACACCCAACCGGAAGCTACATCATCGTCTCTCGAAGACGGACGGATGCCTACAACGACGACGATTATTATTATTATTATTATTATTATTATTTAAGTGAGCTGAAGTGGCTGAGTGGTAAATGTGCCCGACAGACTAACGAAAGTGTGCTGGTTCGAATCCTACCGTTGGACTAGCCTGTGTCACCTACCGATGTGTGTCTTTGAGCAAGACAAATGACTCGTCAGTAAATAACCCATTCGTGTTACTTTGCCGTAAAGTACCAAACCAAAACCAAAATTGTTAATATTATTATTATGAATTATCAATCTGTCAATGTTTGAAAGCCTAATACCAAACATAAATTTTGAAATATAAAGTTGTGAATAAAGTCAGATAGATTCATTAAGTCAGTTAGTTTTGAGTCTGAGCATCAGTTAGTTCATCTAGGAAGGATTTTGGTTGATTGAACCCGATTTGCTCAACCATTTTATGTGGATGTTCCGTTTCTCGCAGACTTTAAATATTTCCTCGCGTTTGACGTTGGCGTTGCTGGTGGCGGTCCTACCTGGCTCAGGTTATTATACCCAATTTAAGGTAAGTTTACTTTGATTTCTAGCAGTACATATTGCCTTTAATAACTTAGTCGTTAAGAACCTCATTCATGTTCGCATTTTTGGACCAGGGAGCAAATGAAGAGGCGGAAGGGGACTGGTTTATATATTTCAATGTTTTCAAGACGTTGTAAATTTGCAAAACAATATCAGAATGACTTGGCTTATCTTAGATAGGTAAAACTTCTATGACGTTTTGAAACTGGATTGCTCTTAAATTTCCATGTCTTCTACGCATGCAAATAAAACGTAAGTCGTTTTATATGTTAACATATTTGAAGCATAGCTGTTCTTCAAATTGAATCTTTTGGTTTCTAAAACCTGCATCCACCTTTCCTAACCAGTTTTTAATTTCGAAATGTATTCAGCGTTTATTTAATAATCTTATATATATATATATGAATACGGCGCGAAGAAAAGAGCAAAATTCTCATTATTATTCTGGATCGTTTTCCTTGGCTGTACCAAATCGTAATTTTGTATAGTTCTACTCCTGTCACTCTGGGTGTGTGTGTGAGGTGTCTGTTTGTTATTGTCCAGTGAGGAATAACTTGCTTTAGGCCGAAATATAGAAAAACATTACTCTTTTCTTCGAGCTATATTCCAAATCACACACACACACACACAATATATATATATATATATAGCATATATATATGTATATATATATATATATATATACATATATATATATATATATATATATATATATATATATATATCTGGTTTAAGTTTTCTACTACAGGCCGAACTTTTCATATCTTACATTTTAATATAGAGTCTAGACATGATAGAAGAGCAAGATTTTAATGCCCGAAGATGCGTGGTTATCTAGATGTTTTTAAACCAAATCTTTTTTAAATAGAGGAATGATATTTTTAAGGGACGCAGCACAAACATAGTGAGTATAATATGAATACTATGAAGATCCGAAGATGCGTGATCATGTAGGCTTCTCGTAAGAAAATACTTTTTTTTTATAAATAGATGAATGACAGTTTTAAACATAGTGAGTAGAATATGAATAATATCTTTTGCAAACAAATTTTGTCCTGGTGCCATCACACGACGAGTTGATGAGAGCTATAATAATGTTCATAAATTTTACATGTAATGACAATAGTATGCCATCAGCATTCAGTTTATTTCAGTAAAATTGAATTAATATCTTAAACAAATAAAATACCAACTTTAATATTGTCAACAAATAATTATACTTTTCTCTGCCGAGTCAACATTATTTCCTTGTGTATCTGCCAACACTTATGTTTGCAAATGACCAGTCACATGACCGCATTCCAGAAGCAGTACACTGCATAGTAAACTCTATGAGCATTTTAGGTATCACTAAACTAATTATGTTTCTTATATACTTCCTTCATTTGTCCACAAATGTGATGAAGTCTCAATGAAAATTAGAGTAAAAATATTAATTGCTTTCTTAGGGACTACGACAGAATGCAATAACAGCTCAAATAGTGGTGTGACACCTTGACTTTACAGCTCTAGAGCGCGCGACAGTTTCCAAAACGCTCCTAAATACTTACTTAAAAAATATTTTAAAGTTAATTAAAAATATTGGCGAGAACTAGTATTTACAAAAAGTATAACACTTCCTATTCAGGCAGATGAGCCAACTGTGAAACGAAAAAGAGTATCCCCTCCAGAACTTGCCAGGGTGCAAATGCAACCCGATTCTTTGGAAATAAAAATAATTAATGACAAAATCGGTAAGTAGTACTTTCATTATAAAAATTAAGAGAAGATTGAAATACAGGAAAGGGTGCTACAGGAAGCGCGCCACGCTCACTGTACAATTATTTAAACATGTTGGATTTTTTTATGTTTACAGTCAATATTACAAACACAGCTAAGAGAATACAGACGTTTAAAATAAATACTTCCAAAATCTGACCTTGAAGGTAGATGCCAAAGAATAATTACATTGAACTAAAGGCAACAAATAACGTTGTAATCAAATTCGTTTTGTTAGAATATAGATAAATATTTTGTCTTCGTTTATATAAATCCAGCGTGGTATTTTTTACTCACGAACGTTTAAGAAATAATAATGACAAAAAGGTATAATATCACTACCTGTGCTCTTTGCCAGGGTATTATAAGAGTATAGATAACATTGTTATTTACAATCCATTTAAGCTGGCTACTAAGAAATCTAAGATGTTGTAAAATCATTTTTTCTCCATAATTTCAGCTATAGCCTCTACATATAAATCAAATTAACATTTAACGCGCTCCAACTGTGAAGAGACACTCTTATAAACACTTTGCGAATGACACGACTAGCACATTTATTATTATTATTATTATTATTATTATTATTATTATTATTATTATTATTATTTCTGAAATCACTAGCTTGTATAATTTCTGCAAAATGTACAATAACATATACGTAATCTCTGTTATTAGTTGTTTATTTAATATTATCAGTCACACAAAAGGCCTCATCATTTTAAAATGTGATTACTCAAACAGTTCATTACTCTTTTTCTGAATAGGAAATAAGTTTAATCAATTCTGAATTCATTAGCCGTTGATCTTTGGTAATGTAGTAGTTGTAGTGGGGTTAAAAGCACGTGAACACAATGCCCGCAATTGGTACCAATTAAAGGTATAGTTCTGCAAATGTTACTATAACAAATTACACCAACAAATAATATAATTTGTTTGAACAAACACAAAAGGCATTTCAAAAGCACTTAAAAATGAATTATTAAACAATGCGAGTTAACAGGTAAAGATGAAATAATTATGTAAAGCGTTTATATATATATATATATTGTTACGCTTCGGCTCGTTTAAAGTAACATAAAGAAAAGATTGAGTACAACAAGCTTTGTAAGTTTTAACAAAAACAATTTATTTCCCTAGAAAGCACGGTGAAAAGGTAATAATATGAAACAAGACTTACGATTTACGAAGAAGATCCAAAAATTGTCCTAAAATTGTGAGAAAAAAAAGTCCTGTGAATAAACAGTTCTAATTAAAGTAGTCTGAATCTCAATCCCGTTCCAAGATGGCAGATGATGACGTCAGACGAAGATTTTACACAAGTGTCCAGAATTTTCACTGTGAATCATAATTTGTACTGTCCTGTTCCAATTTAGTATTAATTTCAGCAAATGTCTTTGTCCAAAGCCAGTTGTGTAGTTCTCCAGGGAAAATTATTATTATTTAAAAGGTAGACGAAGTACAGCTATCATCAATAACAAAACGCATGTTGTTCTAGAAACGTGCGAACGAACAACTCTTTCCAGCACAAACGAATACATTCTTCTTAAGGTATTTAGAAACTCTACAAGATGTTACAATGTGACTCTCTAAGATGTTAAAATATGACTCTAGACTAGTTCGCAGCTACCTGAGTATTTAAAGCAAACTAATACGTCATTTCATGTACACGCACGAAGAAATCATGGAGATTTCGAAATCTCGCCACCGCAGTATAGAATGTCAACAAGTATTATTAGAAATGACCGTGATCACAACCAATCATTTACATAGCTATTCCGACTGTTTACTTAATACGACAAAACAGTCATGCAAAAATCGTGCTTAGGCGAGTCACATTTACGTTCTAAATAAACACGATGTTTCTAACAAAATATCAGACCCTGCGAACGTAATCATCATCATAATATTAATATTTAATGATATAAAAATGAAATAAAAATGAAATAGAAAGAATTAGAAAGAATTCAAATTTTAAGACACATGTAATTTAACTATAGGGTCGTAACACTTTCCCCCATAAAAAAAGAGAAAGATTTTTGTAATAAAGCTTTCTTTTTTTACGTGATGTAAACTATACATGAGGTAAAAAAAAAATGCATAAGAAGAAATCTTATGAATTATACAAAAGTGTATATGAACATGATATTTCTATACTCGGGAAAATGCATATGGAATTAAATTGTCTTTTCCTTTGATGTGCCTGATGTCAAGATTGTACTCTTGCAAAAATAAACTCCATCTCAATAGTCTTTGATTTTTATTTTTCATTCTGTTGATGAAAGTAAGTTGGTCGTGATCACTAAACACAACAACCGGAGAAGGAGCCGAACTGATATAAACTTCAAAATGCTGTAATGCTAACATTAAAGCCAAGCAATCTTTCTCAATTGTTGAGTAGTTTCTTTGGTGTTTATTTAATTGCTTAGAGAAATAACACTGGGTGTTCTACACCATTTCTGTCATCTTGAATCAAAACTGCTCCAACTCCAACATCACTTGCATCCACAGATAGTTTGAACAGTTGACTGAAATCTGGAGCTGTTAAAACTGGTGCACTTTTAAGTATGGCCTTTAATCTATCGAAAGCCTCTTGACATTTCTCAGTCCAAAGAAACTTGTTTTTCTTTCTCAACAAGTTTGTCAGAGGTTCAACAATATCAGAAAAATTAAAACAAAATTGGCGATAGTACCCAGCCATACCCCAAAATCGCATCAGCTGTTTTCTACTGACAGGCACAGGAAATTCAGAAATAGCCTTGACCTTAGCATCTATACGTTTAACTTGACCATGTCCCACAATATGTCCTAGAAAAGTAACACAAGCACGGCAGAACTCACTTTTAGATAAATTAATAGTTAAATTTGCTTCAGTGAGTCTGTCGAAGAACTTCCGAATCGTGGCTAGATGTTCTTCCCAGGTGTTGTTGTAGATGATGACATCATCAATATAGGCATCACAATTGTCTAGACCAGAGGTAATCATATTCATAAGGCGTTGAAAAGTACTTGGAGAACCCTTCATCCCAAATGGCATTACTTTATACTGGTAGGATCCATCTGGAGTCACAAATGCCGAAATTTCTTTTGCTCTTTCCGTTAGTGGAATTTGCCAAAATCCTTTCAGAAGGTCGAATTTAGTAACGTATTTGGCATTTCCAATTTTGTCGATACAGTCATCGATTCTTGGCAATGGAAATGAGTCTGTTTTTGTCACACTGTTCACCTTTCTATAATCCGTACACATTCGGAAAGTTTTATCCGGTTTCGGAACAAGAATGCACGGTGAACTCCAATCACTCTTACTGGGCTCTATAAAATCATTTTCCAGTAAATACTGAATCTCTTTATTCAAGTATTCCTGTTTGAAAGGGTTCATCCTGTATGGGTGTAATTTCAAGGGTTTTGAATCTACTATTTCAACGTGGTGAAAAATTTTATTTGTCCTTGTAGGTACGTCTAGAAACAAATGTTCATATTCAGACAATAATTGTTTAAGTTCACTTTTTTCTTGTTTTAGTAAATGAAAAAGTTTCTGGTCTAGATTTTCCATAACTTCCGAATTCCGAAGATTTGTTGCTCCTAGATCAGTAGAATTCAACTGAATTCCTTCATTCAAATCTTCAGTTGGTGGGACAGGTACAACTAAATGAATTGCATAATTTACTTGGATATTTCTTTTAAAATAGTAGTACTCCGTTAGTTTACTTAGACCAGAGTACTAATAGTAGAATTTTAACTCATTCATTTCCTTCTTTACTTTGTAAGGACCATAAGATCTAACTTGAAGAAAATTCTGCAGAATGAGCAAGAGAGAATGGACTTTATTACAGGACTCAAACATTCTCTCAAGTAAAGTTCTGTGAAACCATACTTTCACTTTTGACTTGAACTGTTGAATGCCAAATTCAAGTATTACAAGCTGGAACATTCCAGACTTGAAATTTGACCATTGATCAGATTGATCAGATTTGAGAAGGTCAAATTGAGTAAAATTCCTCAAAGGAATTACCTCTGGAAAACTTGTTGACGCACTCTTGATAGTCAACACATTTTGGTTGCCTGACTTGGTCTTTGGTAAGGGACCAACACAATCTACCATAATTCCACTGAATGGTTCGTCAAATGCAGGAATTGGTTGCAGATGAGCTTTAGGTATCTTTTGATTTGGTTTTCCTACAATCTGACAAGTATCACGAGATCTACAAAACTTGCACACATCACTTTTGATTTTTGGCAATAGAAGTGAGTCAAGATCTTGTGGTACGTTTTATTTATCCCTAAATGACCAGCCAGATGAGCTTCATGGGCCAAACTAAGTATTTCCTGTCTGTAAGGTTTCGGAGCCACAATCTGATATTTTACTGACCATTCGTCACTGGCAGGTACCTCGGGAGGTCTCCACTTTCTCATAAGAACTCCATTTTTAATGAAGTAACAGACAGGTACTTCAGTTGCTTCTTTTTCACTAACGGCCCGCTGAAACAAACAAGAGATCTCAGGATCTTTCTCCTGTTCGACGACAAGTGATTGTCGTTTGTCACCCTGATCAGAAAAAAGAGAATGAGTATTCAAAAGAGGATCACTATGATCAATACATTTTGATTGATTCAAATTAGAAGTGAAAGTGACCTCATGAAAAGCCTGACCAATGCATGTGTCAGCTAAAGGAATACATTCCTTATCAAAATTATTCTCAAGAGCTTTCTTTGCCATAGCTCTGGTAACTGCACAAGCTGAATATAAATCAGGGTACTCGTTTTCAATAGGATCAACTTTCTGATCCAAAGAAGGCTTGTCAGTTACAAGTGGATTAACTACAACCTTGTCTCCAGCTAAGTCATTGCCTAGCAACAAATGAATGCCCTCAACGGGTAAAGTAGACACTACACCGACTGCCACAGGTCCCGAAACTAAGTCTGATGAAAAATTAACAGAATGGAAAGGAACATTAACAAAGCCGCACTCTACTCCCTGAATGAGAACACTCTCATTAGAACAGGACTTCTCAGAAGAAGGCAAAATACCTGAACCTAAAAGACTCTGAGAAGCTCCTGTATCCCTTAAAATTTTAATGCGGATAGGATTGGCCAAATCACCCAAGAGTGATATAGAACCCTTCGACATGAATGGTTCAAAATTCTCCATAACACAATCAGACTGAGGTTTTTCAAACCCAACAAATGTATTGTTTTCAATACATGACCGAGACCTTGACCTCTTAGAAATGAAAGCATTGGGATAGGTCTATCTTGATTCTGATGCCTATATTTCAATTTGAAGCAGCCAGAAATGACGTGTCCTTTTTTCTTACAATAGGTACACGTAGGAATAGACAAGGATTTTGAATCAAGTCTCTCAGAGACTTGATTTTTAGAATTTGTGCCAGATTGAGTTTTACTGAGAATCGTATTTGATTGAAACACCTTTCTATCAGTAGACTGCTGAGTGAAAGATTTGCTTACAGCAGGAACTTTATGAGTTAAGGAATAGTTATCAGCAGCAGGAACAGCATTTTCCAAGGTTTTGACCTCATGATCTTCAAGGTGATTTTTGACATCACTAAGAATACAGTTTTTAAACTCTTCGAGTAATACCAGTTGTTCGAGACTTTCATAATCGTGTTCAATTTTCTCAGACAGACACTATCTCTTGAACAACTGTTCTTTTTCTCTAGCAAATTCAACATAAGTATGTCTAGTTTCTTTTTTGTAGTTTCTGAACTTTTGCCGATAAGCCTTAGGGATTAACTCGTAACCCTTCAAAATGCATCCCTTAACTAAATCATAGTCAGAACTTTGTCGTACTGACAGAGATATATAGATATCTCTGGCCTTGCCATAAAGTACACTCTGCAATAATTGAGTCCAATACTCTCTTGGCCATTTCGAATTCACAGCAACGTTTTCAAAAAGAATAAAATATTTGTCTACTTCTTTTTCACTAAAAGGGGGAACTAACTTAATATTTCCTAAAATGTTAAAATTTGAATTTGCACGAGAAGTGGAATCGTGCCTGTCACTTGCCAGATCCAATTCTTTCATTTTAATTTGCATCTGTCTCTCTCTTTCCCTTTCTTCAAATTGCATTTGTTCTTTTTGTAATTCTATTTGTCTGTCTTTCTCCCTTTCTTGCATTTGTCTTTCTTTTCCCCTTTCTTCTATTTGTCTTTCTTTTTCCCTTTCTTCTATTTGTCTTTCTTTCTCCCTCTCTCTTTCCTGTCTATCTTTCTCCTCCTTTTCAGATTGTAATATCATTTTTTTTTTGTAATTCTATCTGAACCTCGAGCTTCCTCAACTCTACTTCCATCTTGAATTTCATTTTTAGTTCTATTTTCTTAATCTCAGAGTCTGTCATAGACTTACTGACAGATGCCAAAACACTTGTTTCAAAAATACCCTTCCCTACCAAATGTTGAATTAAAACACTTGATTTCTTGTTTTGTCAAGGAAGTTTTTGCTTCAGAAAGATCGTACTTTCTGGCAAGTTCAAGCAACTCATCCATTTTCAAACTATCCAACTGCTCTTGAGTTGGACTAGAAAGAAAACTCTCCACTTTTGACATTGTGAAAGAAAGCCTGTTGTTTTCACTAAGATTTCAAGTAAAATGGGATTTGAAATAAGGGAATATAAATTTCAATTTTTAGCCAATTTTTTATATCAGCCAATTTCATATATCCCGAAGGACGAGCAACCCAATTTCTTTATGTTACGTTTCGGCTCGTTTAAAGTAACATAAAGAAAAGATTGAGTACAACAAGCTTTGTAAGTTTTAACAAAAATAATTTATTTCCCTAGAAAACACGGTGAAAAGGTAAAAATATGAAACAAGACTTACGATTTACGAAGAAGATCCAAAAAGTTGTCCTAAAAATCGTGAAAAGCACATAAGTCCTGTGAATATACAGTTCTAATTAAAGTAGTCTGAATCTCAATCCCGTTCCAAGATGGCAGATGATGACGTCAGACGAAGATTTTACACAAGTGTCCAGAATTTTCACTGTGAATCATAATTTGTACTGTCCTGTTCCAATTTAGTATTAATTTCAGCAAATGTCTTTGTCCAAAGCCAGTTGTGTAGTTCTCCAGGGAAAATTATTATTATTTAAAAGGTAGACGAAGTACAGCTATCATCAATAACAAAACGCATGTTGTTCTAGAAACGTGCGAACGAACAACTCTTTCCAGCACAAACGAATACATTCTTCTTAAGGTATTTAGAAACTCTATAAGATGTTACAATGTGACTCTCTAAGATGTTAAAATATGACTCTAGACTAGTTCGCAGCTACCTGAGTATTTAAAGCAAACTAATACGTCATTTCATGTACACGCACGAAGAAATCATGGAGATTTCGAAATCTCACCACCGCAGTATAGAATGTCAACAAGTATTATTAGAAATGACCGTGGTCACAACCAATCATTTACATAGCTATTTCCGACTGTTTACCTAATACGACAAAACAGTCATGCAAAAATCGTGCTTAGGCGAGTCACATTTACGTTCTAAATAAACACGATGTTTCTAACAAAATGTCAGACCCTGCGAACATAATCATCATCATAATAATAATTATATTTAATGATATAAAAATGAAATAAAAATGAAATAGAAAGAATTAGAAAAAATTCAAATTTTAACACACATGTAATTTAACTACAGGGTCGTAACAGTATATATATAT
>JAECUM010068846.1:0-19876 GCA_016617855.1 Megalonaias nervosa
GGGAAATTGCCAGGAGCTCCATGGGCTAAATACCTTGGTGAGAAACATCTTCCTGAATATAATTATTGTGGTCCTGGAACTCGTCTCGATATCCGACTTGATATCAAGATCAACCAAGATCAGGAGAGTATCCAATAAATAAGATTGATCAAGCATGTCATGTTCATGACGTTGCGTATAAAAGTAAAGATTTACAACAACGGCATCTCGCAGATGTAAAATTGATACATGCGTTAAATTCTATACCTAATAAATCTGTCAGAGAAAAACTCGCTAGTTTTCTAGTAAAAACTGCCATGAAAAGTAAAATAATGTTAGGGGCTGGTAATTAATTATATAACTATTATAATGGAGTCTGTTTATTATAGCCCAAGAGGATATTGGAGAGGCAGATCAGCGATTACTAAATTATCTGAAGCAGCAGAAGTTTCACGTTCTGTTGCTGCAGCGTGGTTAGAACGACAGGCAATATGGCAAATTTATCTACCACCACCTAAAAAAATTCAGTACGCACATTTTGATGTCAGCGTCCCTAATGATGTTCATCAAGCAGATATTTTATTTTTACCACATGACACCATTAAAATTGGTAGACGTCAATCACGCACGTACAAATACGCGTTAACTGTCGTTGACATTGCGAGTAGATATAAAGAAGCGGAGCCATTATCAACAAAGACAACATCTGAAGTTGCATCTGCGTTTGAGCGCATTTATCAACATGGTGGTCTACGATGGCCACGGTTATTACAAGTTGATCCTGGTAAAGAATTTCTTGGAGTAGTATCATCGTTGATGAAGAAACATAACGCTAAAATCAGACGAGGACATACTGAAATTCATCGTGATCAGGCAATTGTTGAACGATTTAATCGAACACTTGCTGAGCGGTTATTTGGATACCAATATGCAAAGGAAATATCTACTGACTTTAAGTCCGGTGAGAGATCTCGTGAATGGGTTGCAAGGTTACCAAGTGTGATAGCTGCGTTAAATAACGAAATTACTCGTTCAACTTCCATGAAACCTTCTAATGCGATTACAAAAAAATATATACAAATACAACGCCGTGAATCTTTCTCTCAACCAGTATTAGGTAATGTAACTGTAAGATATTTATATGAACCTGGTGAACTTGAAGGTGGTAAAAAAAGAGCAACTGATCCTATCTGGAGTGTGACTACACATACAATTTCTAGCGTAGTAAGATCTACTGGTAGACCTCCAATCTACAGATTAGATTCAACAGCTCCTCAACTTGGATTTGTACGTGAACAATTACAAGTAATTCCTAAAGACACACAATTACCACCACATACAATTACATAACCAGAACCTCTACGTCGATTGCATTCAAGACAGGCCAGCATCACATTATTACGTGTATGACCAAAATCACTATTAATTCTGTCTACGGTAAATTGTCTTGGATTATTATTCGAATATTACCATAACATATTACAGTTACAGCTTGCACAATGATTATTCTGTCGTTGTTTTAGTGTTATAATAAATTCAGTATCAATATCAAAGTCACGATTATATTTTTTGTCACATTGCTTATAACCAGATAATTTTTTTCTTATTACGTCATTATTAACAGTTTGATTATTATTTTCTGTAAAATTCATAATAACCCTATGTAGTTGAGATATTCTTCTAACTCGAGAAACTGCGAGATAAACTAAATTTGACCATTCGATCCGATCATCTATAATCCAGATATTTGTATCAGAAATAGTTAACCCCTGTGACGAGTGAATCGTTATAGCGCATCCTAACGTCCACGGTGATTTATTCATACTCAGCGCATTCTCAACAGCATTAATATCGACTAAAACAATATCATTCAAGACAAGATTTTGTATTCCACCGCCAGGAATTTCAACTTCAATATTCTGTCGTCGAGTATCTGCTGGGCGATAACATAATGGTACAAGCAGATCTGAAAACTTTTCTTTATGTAACAGAAATAATTTCTCGTGTAGTTTATCACGAACTATTTTTCTACTTGCAACTATTAAATCAGCGGGATTCCGTAAACTCAGAAAATCATTCATTGTAGTCTCTGGAATTACTCCTCGCATTGTCTCACATTGTACTCTGTCTGGCTGTAGTCTGATTAATCTTTTAAATTCCTTCAGCGGTTCGTCAATAGCTCTATGGTCATCATTTATTTCTTCATAATAATCGAACGTTATTCTTCAGCCATTCATGTGGAGACTGACCAATAAAGGGTGGTGGTTGACCATGATCACCACACATTATTACAGCAGTATTCTTTGTCAATAACCAATCAAGAAATGTTTTTAATATTTCTAACGACACCGTGTCTACCTTGTCCCACATAATATATTTAGGTATATATTTCTCACCCATTCGCTCAGGAGTCCATGTGTCTCCACACCATCTAAAGAAACTATATGATTTTACTCCTCGTTCTTTTATATCCCTGGCTAATTTATGTGTCGGTGTCAAAACAATTATATCTGAATTATTATTCATGAATAATTTAATCACACGTGTTGTTTTACCTGAACCACCGCATCCGTTAATATAAACAGTTTTATGTCTAGCAACAGGATCATATACAGATGGTGCTGATGACTTTGATACTTGATTATTATTTTTGTAATACATTTCCTTAATTTCAACGTCGGCAGATTCAGAATAACTAAGTATATTTTCTTGTTTTATTCTCCATGATCCCCATTCACCATTACCAAGTAGCGGTTTTAACAAATCTGTATATTTTTTATTTATGTAGAACGAATCCGTGGCGACTCTGACAGCATCACGAGGAAATCTATTTATCATAGACAGTAGATTTATAGAAACATATGCCAACATCGATGATCTTAAATGAGTAAATTGCGGTGAGTCATCATCAAGATAACTCACAATTGTACCTAGTTTGGTTCCGTCTGACAAATAAGCATTACTCCGATTTATAAATGTGTTTTTTTCCGTTGTATCAGCGATTATAAAATCGAGTTCATCATCGTCCATAATCAATCTTGTACAGTGTCTTTTATGATAATATGCTCCTCCTTGAGTAAATTTACCAATTTCTACCGAGATCTTTTGCTAGTTTTTCAACGTGCTCGTCCCTGCATTTACGTAGATTATTAGTAATTTTAATAATGTCATCTTCATTAAGATCAGGATATTCTTTCCTGGCATCATAAATATTAAATCTATTTGGTTCTGGTAACCAAACTTGCTTTTGTAACCGATACGATATAATTTGCCTCACTCACCTGTAAAGATATTAAAATTCCAACATCAAGCATATATCGCAATAGTACTATTGGAACCCAACATTTTTCTGAAAAATGTCTTCCAAACCAAGCATAAGTAATCGGATGGCGATTTTCTGCAAACTCAAATGATTCTACATGAGCAAATCCGGTTAAGTCAAAATCTGGTAAATGTCCGTTTATTGCAACTCTGGTCATCTCGTGTGATGAATGTCTGAATCTCTTAAAGTATTCAGAACATTCTCCGTATCCAAGAAAACTCCCAGGATAACACGCTACCATATCGACGGATATAACGTCATTATACTTATATTTAGTATTCCACAATCCTCCGTGTCCATATTCTACACAGCTTTTATGGATATCTTCAAGAAATTCCGATCGTGTTGGTTTCCATAAATTTTTTTCCTGAGCGAAATGAGCCGCTACAGATGGAACAGTAAAACAAATATTTTAATAATTGTCTAACTTTGACATCGTCAGAAGTATATTTCAGCGCAAGATGTTCCATTTCTACATTAAGAGATTCTGTACGGTAAATATCACCATTAGGCGTACAAACTGATCGTAATAATCATATTCTGAACTTTGAAATAACCAAACGGATACAGGGTCACTTTTACTGATATTTTTGATAAAATCAAATATATGACCATCATAAAATTTAACCGTTCTATCTCGTGGAAATATTGTTACTGCTGAGGTCCACGCATGCGAATTATGATCAATAATATCTATTGGAGCTCCATTTTTTATGTATTTTGGTTTATATAAAATCTCTCCGGTTAACGTCTTCACTGTTATTGGAAATCTTAATTTCTTTTCTAGATCAGCAACATCTTTAATAGATGCTCCAGTATCTTTAACTGATTCTGCCCACGTATTTATTTTTTTACGTCTTAAATCTGTTAAATCATTACCACGTATCGCGTTTATGAAATGTTCTGTAACTCGTTCAGCTACACAGTTTATTCTTGACTCTGACAGTCTCATCGGCTTGAGATCCCCGATGTCAGGTTTATTATTCAGCGGATATATTGCATGTACAACCGCAGTAACTGGATATGCGCGTTCATAATATAATTTGTCAACACCGGTTAGTATTCCGGGTTTAGATTTATTACTCAAAAGAACAATATTATTTCCTGACTGTATGCGGACTGGATCACGCTTGTCACGAATAATCCAAGTATCTTCTTCTGTATTTACAATAAATTTTATTAAAATAAAATATCTTTGATCATCAAGGTGATTAATAATTGCATTTCCTCGTTTGTCATTCATTATAGTATCTACAATATTTCCGATTCTGAATGTTGACCATACATGAGCAGCACCACTATTACGAAATTCATTCTTTGCTTCACGGATACGTTCGGTTATATCCTCATTTGTTAAAGCTAGATCTTGCATCAAAGTACTAAATTTATATTCTGATAATCGATCGAGATCAAATCTAGCTCTTTTAGGTTCAATTGCCGATAATTCGTTCATATAATTAAGACAAATATTTAAATTAAAATTTTAGTATATATATAATGATTGAAACAAAGAACAAATGTGCTTGGCTTAAAATTGGACATACTTCTCCTTGTAATAAATCGTGCGTGAACAAATACTGCGGAAATCATGCGCAAAGTATCAAAAATGGAAGTACAGGACCATGTGTGCAATGCGGTATTGGAGTAAGAGGAAAAACTAAATTGTGTTTAAAATGTGGCGGAAAAAAATACAGGGAATTAAAACGATATTACGACAAAAAAAATAATACATCGTCAGGTAAATCTCCTATAAAAACCGTTGAAGATTATCTGGTCAGATTTCAAAACAATGATTTAGACAAATATTATTATTATATAAAATGAATCAGACAAATAATGATTTAAACAAATCTAATTTATATATAATGAATAAACAAATCAGATCCACGATGATGATATCGACAAAAACTTTATAAGAAAATTAAAAGAAGAAGCATTTCGTAATAAACACGAATTTGTTAAACATCCAGTATATACAAATTACGAAGCATCCCGAGATGGTGTAATCAGAAACTGTAAATCAAAAAACCCAGTCGGCAGTCTTGATAAATTTGGTTATTTTAGATTCCGTGCTGGAAATAAAAATTATTTATCAAATAGATTCATTTTCGAATGTTTTGGTGGAATCGTTAAAAATGGACTTGTAGTTGATCACATTGATGGAGATCTCAAAAATAATCGGTTATCCAACCTGCAAGCTATTACACCGAGTCATAATTCTGCACGTGGAAATACTGGAAAATGTAAAAAGTTTGCAAGAAGATCTATTAAATCCATAAATACAGAAACAGGTAAAGAAATACCTTTTCCCTCAATTAATGCAGCTGCAAAACATTTTAACATACATCCACAATCAGTACAATTTGTCGCAAATAAAGTATACAAATCTACATATTCAATAAAATATGATCAGCTGATTATATTTGAATATATCTAACTCTGTCTTCCTAACAAAAAACAAAACAGATAAATATTTTTTTTATATTGTATATAGTTCGACTCTATCAATTTTGCCAGGGGGTACATTCTCCGTCGCTGCTCTCAGCGTCACTCTCATTTTTGACAGAATCAAATGACATAATTTTTCTTAATTGCATTACACGATTGTCCACAATCTTTTTCTTTCGTATTCACGAGATAGTTCGGATCTGATATTTTCGATCGAACGTGCAAGAGGTGCAAATAGCTTTAGCTGTTTGTCATTTACCCAGGGGTAAAAAATCTGTTTTTTAATGATTTTTCTGATTTTTGAGGGAAAAACCCCCAGGGGTTTTAACAAAATCTAATAAATATTTTTTGTTAAATTGAATTTTGTCCACTTTTTTCAAAAATTTACCCTATTTTTTCTGTTAAATTTCTGATTTTATTGAGGGCAAAAACCCCAGCACTTTTTATGTTTTTTTAAATAATTTTATGAATTAGAGTACCTATTTACCCATCTGATCATTTTTTTTCCCTGATTATTTACTCAGACGTTCTACGAGCGTATATATAGATTAATATTAAGTGATTCTCCTCGTAGATCCAAAATGTATCCTGTCTGGTCAGTAAGTTTGAAATTTATTCTCGACAATAATGGATTATGAACACGTAGATAAACTGGATTAATTGGCTCAGATACAATTAACCACCCGGGCGGCGCTTGAGGTGTAAATGTATGTAATATATATCCTTGTTGGGCCTGGTTAGACTTTGAAAGATCTACTTGATAGCTGTCATCAATTACGTCACATACTAGATTAACCGCGATCGTTGATGTTATATTAACAATACCAGGTGAGATATGGCGGCCTCCACCATGTGGATCATTATTATATTTAAGAATAGTTGGTGTAGGTATTAATTTTTTCCATGAATCACATATTCTTTTAAAGTGTTCATCAATAAGATCATTAACTGATTTCTTTAGCTCTTCAGAGTTAAATCCCGGAATTAAAAATGTTGGTAGCTGTCCTTCTGTGATTCCATAATATTTAAGAAATACTGTTTTAAATAAACGTTTATAACTTACATGCTGAATAGGACCGTCTTCATTAACTATGTAAGTATTAAGAAATCTATCTGCCGGTACGTTTAATGTTTTTTCTCTGTCAACGATAGCCTTATTTACATATTCTAAGTCTGATGCAACTTGATTCAAATGTTGTATTGTTTCAATTATTTGATTTTTTAAGTCATCGTTGTAGGAAGTGCTGATGCTGGAAAATAAATTTCTTAGATCATTAAGGATACGTCCATGTTCAGATTTAATTGGTTTTGATTTTGAGTTAATTTCTTCAACGTTAATTGTTGCTATTCTTGTTGTACCTTTACCCCGAACGAAATCTATAAAATGAGTATACCGTGCATAACCACGATAAGCATCCGGAATCTCTATAAATGGATAAGTTTTTCGATATTCTGGAAGTTTTATAAATTTTTTAACATATACGACGAAATCAGATCGTTGTGGTTCTGGTGATCCTTGATAAAGTGGTTCAACTTCAGGCCATCCTAATACTGATCTAATCGAACTTTGATAAATATCTACGGAGTAATCAGGAGAATTTACTTCAATAACCGCAGATAATGTTGGTTCGTAGACAGTAATTGCTATTTTTGATTCTTTTCCTGTAATAGATTTAATTCTGCGTTGGAACTCATCATTAACCTGTTCTGTTTGATAACTGCCCGATGGAATAGCAACTACTTGCCAATCAGAAGTTCAGGCTTATTCTTATTGGCGAATACTAATGAATTATTTGGCTGTAGTCCACCAAATGGTTTTGATCTAATATTTGGCCAGCTATAATAAATTCGCAATCGTGCTAATGCTATTTCCTTTGCAGGAATTGATGTTGGAAAATTGACACTAAATTCAGGATTGGTCGAACTTAACCATATCATAGTAGTTTTTGACGAAGTTGTATTAGTGACGATCTGCTGAAGTAACTCCCTGTCTGTCATTATTATTATTGTTATTATTTAATTCGTTAAAATCATTAGCGATCACCTTAAACGCGTCATCATAGGTTTTCATCATCATCGCAAATTCAGTATCGGATATTTCACCATCACTGACGCATGAAGAAATATACAAAGATAGTTTAGAACATGCCTCTGCCACTGTATGTAATTTAATCATATAATCGTGCAATTTAGTATTTGTACAGGTATCTATCTTTTTAGCTATAATACCGAGAACACCAGCAATAGTCGTTGATGCTGAAACAATGATGGTTATAACAGCAGGTGCTGTTATCGTCAATGTTGATAATAATAATTCTATTCCAGCAATAACAGCAGAAACCGAGTAAACAACTACATCGATGACAACTATACGCCTTTTGTATTTTTTTATTTTCTCGTTATAATAATCGATAAAATTATTTAGTTTAGTCAGACGTTCGTATACTTGACTGTATCTGTAACGTTGAACGTCGATGTAGGACTGAGGTCTTTGGTTTTGATCCATTATTGTTATATTAAGTGACTAATTGTGGTGTTTCAGCTACAAATTAGAAACACCACCAGTAAGACGTTGCGGTTATTGTTTGATCATCTGCTTCCAGTAAAAATATTTCTTCAGCATCTTTATTTAACACTATAGATACAACTCCAGAGAAAGCATCAGTTGAATGACGCCACGGAAATGTTGTAGTATAAATTTTAAATTTTGCAGAGCTGAAGATAGACAGTCTATAAACACCAGTAACCTCCGCGGTATATTTAATAATGTTATTTTGCTGTGACCATGTTGTCAATCCTGATGCTACTGTATATACGATATTTTTAATTTGTCCGTGTGGAATTTTAATCAGATTAGTTTTTTGAACAATATTAGGTATTCCACTGACACTATCATTGAGTTTCATGTTAACGTCGGCTAGTTTTATGTCAACGGTTGGTTGTTCCCCAAAAAAATCTTTAATGGTTTTGTTTATATTTCTACGAAAATTTAAGAACGTTTCTACATGTCTAGAAAAAGTATTATTTAGTGTAGTCATTTCGTCATTGATTGTTTTTAGAGGAATTTCCTTATCATCGACGTATTTTTTCGTTGCAGCATCAAAATCAGATTCTGGTGTTCTAAGATTGTTAATACCATTATTATTCATGTTGAGAAATGCACGCATTATACCGCCGTTGACTAATACGTACTTAGATTCTTGATCGTCGACATATTTCTTTGTTGCAGCGTCTGTATCTGCGACTGGGTTTCCAAAGTCTATAATTTTAGTTTGATTCATAATAATGTCACCCATGAACAAATCACCAGCTTTCTTAATATAATCGCTGACTGACGTACCGGAATCTTGTATTTTACCCTGATCAGTAAAAGTAACGATATTATTAACAACCGCATTAGGAACTCGTATAAGTACATCTGGCAGTTGTATATTACTAGTTTTTAATCGTCCTTCCTTATCCTGAAAAACAAGTACTTCATTTTGATCAACACTTGTAATATTTAATAAATCGTTAATCTCATTTCTGAGCTGATCGAGAGTTGCGTATTTAGATAAATCAGCTTGCTGCTGAGCTTTACCACGAGAAGATCTTCCGTAAATATCCACCATTATATTTATTAATGTCTGTTTAAATGTGACAACGTAGTATATTCATGCACTACTTTGTGAGGTGGTTTTGTTGATTTTGATACAGAATCAAGTACGTTAAGTACTTCTCGACCACATATTGGTGGATCAGTTAATGTTTGTGTTGGTAGCGTTGAATACCATATTGGAGTACTTTGATCGCCGCTAATATACTTTAAGAATTCTTTTGGTGGAGCTAGTCCATATGAATCAAAATAAATAATTCCACGTGGATCAATTGCATATCCAACCCAGTGTGTGCTTGGTCCAGAGTTTTTATCGAGATTAATAATACCGGTTTCAATATTGTTTGGTTGTTTTGGTAATTGATCAGGCATAAAAACACATCTGAAATTTTTTACTTTAAATTTTTTAGCAGCATCGAGTAAATCAAAATTAGACATAGGAGATATTAATAAACTGTCCCTGGTAATCTTAGGCCTTTTGCGTACCATGAATGTGGAGTCCCAGGCAATCTTAGACCCCTTCCCTTTTTTTATTCCCTGACCCGTTGCTTTCTTTAATGCCATTCCAGCAGCGGTTCCAACAGCGCCTAATGCAGCTGCTTTTGCAACAGCTGGGGCTGCAGCGGCAATTAATGCTAGTATAGCAGCAAGAAGTGGAAATATACCACCCGTCTTAACGATGTCTTTAATGGCACCCGCAGAAAGATTAAGTTTTATACCTTTATTTGATTTTTTGGCTTCATTGGATTTTTTGGCTTCATTGAGCTGACGTTTTGTAAGAGATAATTTATTTGAGCCGCTCATCTGCTCTTTCTTTAGCGATATTTTTAATCCACAGTCATTTTTTGATGCTGATTGTAGCCTTTTAATCTGACCAGGAGTCAGACTAACATTAACGTGATTATACGACATTATAATTATCATAGATGATCTAATTACGTGTTACATATTTCCGACTGGAGCATCAACTACTCGCATTCGTCCACCAGCACCTTCAAGTAACATCGATTTATCGCTGAGTATAAGAGCGATCGCTCTGTAATTAGCGATAGCTCCTATTGTCACACGAGCTCGGAAGTGTATATCAACTACTGACTGTCTGTATAAATCCAAATGTTCCAGAGAAAAGTAATAGATCGGATATAATGTCGTAAAATCTAATTGCGATATTTGTAAACCAGTATCAATATTTTGATCACGGCCCATAAACATCATTAATCGATGATATGCACGTACTACATGATTTTGATCAAAATTCAATAAAATATCTTCGGATGGTTCTTGATGTCCATTTATCCTTAACGAAACCTCAGAAACACCAAGATTATCAAATATCATAATGCTGCGTGTTTGATCATCCACCTGTGCAGCATCTTGAAATGCAATAAATATATGTCGTGGTGCAGAAACACCTTGCTGAGAAGCTATTTGCCTTGTAAATAAACCATTAATATTACTCTGGATAGCATCTGTGGTCATTGTTAACCACGATAACATTGATTTACCGCCGCTGTCCATGAAAGAGAGTAACCGATCTTCTTCAGTTATTGATGGGGTCATTACTGGCATCCATAATGAAAATTTTGTCAGAATTACTTTACCAGGATCACCCATAGGGCGCCAGATTGCATCGTTGTTGGTTGCTTTTAGTACAAGTACAACTGTATGCTTAGCTCCGAAAATGACTTTTCTGACATTTCTACAGAATCCAAAGATATGTGACAGTGGAATCGCACATGAAAACAATCTTCTATTATCTTTCAACATTGATCTACGTGCTGCAAATCCCAAGTTAAATTCTGGATTTGGAAAATATAGATCTTCAACAGCAGCAGCAACAGGAGGAACAGCTCGATTATTGGGCTGTCGAATAATCTGATTTCTATTGTCAGGGTGGTTAGAAGTATCCTTTACAAACATCATCGACGGACCAGTTGATCTTGAATAATCGTCGCTGTATCTTGCAAGACCAAGTATTGTTGTAGCAACGTCAACGTCCTTCTGAATTGATTCAATATTTTTTCCTTCAATCATATACGTAGCGCTATCAAATAACGCCATAATACAATTATTAACAAAACCAACCCTAACTTCAGCTCCATATGCTACTGGTGCTGCAGGAGCAGCGTTATTTAAAATCTCACCTTCAGCCTCAATAAAAGCCTCAGCGGGTAAGAAATATCTACTTGTATCCTGAACTTGTAGCTCAATTCATCCACGCTGATCTGGAATTCGAGCGTCATAAGAATAATATTGATAATCACGCACAGACTCATCTTTGAGTACTGGTGCATCCATGTCAAATGCGGTATCAGATATGCGCTTGAACATATTTATTATAATTATTATCGTCTAAAACGAAGACCACCTCCTGCTATCAGACTAGCGGTTATATTTTTTTCTTTTTCTGACATTGATACACTAGCCAACTCTGCTAGTTTTTGATTCGCAGCTTGATTTATTGTTTTAATGACATTTGCAGGCATTACTTCAGTGCTAGGTAATTTTACTGGTGGCTGAAGTTTTTCGTCGTATTAATCGTGTTAGTCTGTCTTTGATCGCTGAAAATGCTTTACCAGCGAGATTACCCATAGCACCAATACCTTTTTCACGAACAACATCAATAGCTTTCATTCCCAGTTGCTTTGCAATCGGTATTGCTTTTGGGGCTATCCTTCTAAATAGACCCTGAACAACATCACCTAGTCCATTTCCGTAGGTTGTTTTGTATACTGGTAATCGTGAGTTTATTACCCTGACCATGGTTGGTCCACGTTGAGTACCGTGTACGATCATTTTATTATAGTAATTGTATTTAATTACGTACTCAGTCACTGTAGTAGTCATCGGCAATTTCATTAATAAGAGACTGATAAACATCAACGTCCATGACACCGCCTGTAAATAACCGTCTGCAAATATCGGCTGCTTCATTAATTATTTCTGAAGAATTATTACCAGCTCGTTTTCCTCCGATGAGGATTTCTAGTCGTTCAACATCGGAAAGAATGCTGTTTGGACATGGAGTAACGAGACCACTTCTCTGATTAGTAAATCCACTTCCAGTTGCGCCAGGATCTTGATATTCCTCTTCCTCCTTTTCCTTTTTGCTTGGTTTCCGTTGTTTTGAAGATTGTATTAATGGTATTCGTGATTTTGGAGATTGTGTGGACATTTTTTTGGTGATGGTATATCTCCAAATAATGGACCTTCTTTAGATTCTTCGACTTGTCTCATAAAAGTTTTAAAATCATCCTTATATTCATCGGTGATTCTATATATACCACGAAATTGTCGAAATATAAAAGGAGCCCAATTTTTTTTAGAAACACTAGCGGTGTCTGGATCTAATAATTTATCACGTTGTAAATATCTTGTTGCAGCGACCGCAACAGCGTTTTCTTTAAGTAGTCTACGACCATATTCGGTTAATTGGGCTTGTTTTGGTTTTGGTTTTGGCGTAACAATATCCATTACGTCACCGACATCCTCACGAACTTTGTCAATACCCTCAAGTACTTGTTGTACTTCTTCTTGTAATTGTGGTTGAGCCGCAGCTATTTCAGCTGGAAGTCCCCGTAAAATCCTTTTTGTCTATTTTGTTCTTTCTGCTATTTTTCCAGTTGCTTCAGCGGTTTTCTCTAACGTAGGAAGAAGACCTTTAGTGGTTTCTGTAATAGGTTTAAATAATTGTTTTGTATCCTCTTCAAATTCAACTTGAGATTCCTGACGCGATTGTAGTTGTTGTTTGACAGCATCACGAAGAGGAATAAACTTCCTAATTGCTTCTAGCCGCTCTCTTGCAAGTCTTGCAGAGTGTGGCTCGCCAATAACGACCATTATTAATAATATTTATACTGGCTGTTTAATTTATAGCAGCAGGCAGGGTGAAAAACGACAAAAAATAATTGACCTGGTAAGTAAACTAAACGCATTATAAAAATAAAAACAAAAAAGTCAAAAATAAAGTAACAAAAATGAGCTAACTAAAATGATTTATTAACCGTTTTTTCAAACTATAATGGTAATAATAAAAGTTAGAAGGTTCGGTTTATAATTATTGACCTTATTTTTTATCAGCCCCTGTAAGGAACCTTTATTTTTGTAAAATAAGGTCAGGAAAAAAGTTATAGGGTTCACCCTGCCTGCTGCTGCTGGTCCGTCAATAATGTTTGCCAAGGAAACTTCTAACAACCCTGACAACAGACAGTATGACATAAGGCGACGAAGAAACTTTGCCGGCGCCGCTGATGTTGATGTGTGGCCGGTGGTTCATGGAGCTAATCCAGATTTCAACTTAGGATTCGCAGCGCGTCTATCAATGCTAAGAGGTAGAAAAACATTTTCATGTGCAATTCCATTATCACATTTTTGGATTCTGCAGAAATATCAGAAAAGTTATTTTCGGAACCAAGCACACAGTTGTACTTATGAGAAAATCTAACGACGATGATGCAATCTGGAGCCCTATTGGTGATGCTGGTAAAATAGCGCTGACAAAACTTTCGTTGTGGATGCCAACAATGACTTCATCGGTCACCGAAGAACAGCGGTTACTTTCTTTCATGAATCAAGGTGGTAAATCAACATTATCATGGCTGACAACAACTACAGATGCTGTAAAAAGTACAATTAATGGTTTATTCACATGGCAGATAGCATCACAGCAAGGTGTCTTTGCACCGCGACATATATTTATTACGCTCCAAGATGCCGCACGAGTAAATAATCAAACAAATAGTATAATGATATTTGACCAATTTGGCGTCACAGAAGTTTCTTTAAGGAAAAATGGACATCAGGAACCCTCCGAGGACATATTACAAAATTTTAATCAAAATCATGTTGCACGTGCATACCATCGTTTGATGACATTTATGGGGCGTGATCAGAATATCGATTCTGGTTTACAAATATCAGAACTAGATTTTACAATGTTGTATCCAATCTACTACTTTTCACTGGAACATTTTAGATTTATTCAGACAATCCGTCGTTGACATACACTTTAGAGCTCGCGTAAACCGAGGAGCTATTGCTAATTACAGAGCAATCGCTGTTATATTATCCGATAAAACATTGCTATTTGAAGGTGTTGGTAGTCGCATGAGAGTCGTTGATGCCCCAGTCGAAAACATGTTAATTTAAAAATCAAACTATTATTATAAATGTCATATCATAATGTTACTGTCAGTCTGACTCCTGGTCAGATTAAAAAACTACAATCAGCATCCAAAGATAACTGGAACAATATCGTTAAAACAAGGACAAATTTCAGGTGGTCCGAATAAACTATCGCTGACAAGAACGTCAGTTAAAACACTTCAACGACGCTAAAAAATCAAAAACCGGATTACGACATAATCTTTCAGCGAGTGCTATTAGCAATGTTGTTAAAGCCGGTGGAATATTTCCACTTCTCGCAGCTATACCTGCGTTAATAGCCGCTGCAGCCCCCAGCTGTTGCAAAAGCTGCTGCGTTAGGTGCTGTTGGAACCGCTGCTGGGATGGCATTAAAGAAAGCTACAGGGAAGAGTTTAAAAAGATCTGAAAAAAGGGAAAAGATCTGAGATTACCAGGAACGATACCCGGGTACGGTCGCAGACCAAGATTACCAGAAACGATACCTCGTTGATTCTTCCAATGTCCAGTTTGATTTACTTGATGCTGCTGCCCAGCTAAACATAAAAAATTTCAGAGGTGTTTTTATGCGTGATCAATTACCGAGTAAACCAAACCGCGTTGAAACTGGTATTATTAACGTCGACGAATCCGCCAACACAGGTACACATTGGGTTGCATACGCGATTGATCCACGTGGGATTGTTTATTCTGATTCGTACGGGTTAGCATCACCAAAAGAATTTTTAAAATACGTGAGCACAGTACGAGGTACTGCGATGCAAATTCCAATCTGGTATTCAACGTTACCAACACAAAAAATAACCGACCCACCAATATGTGGCAGAGAAGCACTTGCTGTACTTGACGCGATTTCAGCATCGTCAGCACCACTTCATAAAGTTGTGCACTAGTACACCGTTAACCAACATCGTTCGTTTTAAACAACTATTATATTGTATTGTATAATGGTATATATTTACGGAAGACCAGCTAAAACTAAAACCAAAAAACCAGGTGAAGACTTACTCAAACAAGTAACAAAACAGATCAGCGACGAAATATTTGACCTGCTCAATCTTGCCGACGTTGATCCTGGTGAACTTGTAGTATTTCAAAACAGTGAAGGAAAATTGAAAAACGAGTAATATTTCAATCAATGATATTATTGTTCGTAACAGAGCAGCACGAGAAAGTCTCGTTGCCGTGTATGACCGGGAAGGAAAGCTTGTCCCTAGTGTTGTCACCCCGTCGTCGATCCGAAGTAGTATAGGTGAACGATTATTAAAAACCGGTGATATGATGACCGGCATTCTTAACATGAATAATAATAAAATTATTAACGTAAAAGAACCAACAGATGATCTTGACGTTTCAACAAAAAAATATGTTGATGATAAAAACATTCCAATGACAAATTCGTTGTCGACGAGCAATGATACAATAGCAATATTTAGAATTAACTTTACCAATCATGTACAAACGTTTTTGAATTTCCGTAGAAATGTAAATAAAGCCGTTAATGATTTTTTTCAGAAGTCCAATAACTGTTGATATTAAACTCGCCGATATTAGCACGAGATTCAATGATATCATTGACGGACTTCCCAATATCGTTGAAAATATTAATATGATTAAAATTCCTCATAAGCAGATCAATAATATTGTACACGCAATATCATCGGGATCATCAACGTGGACGCCGCAGAATAACACAATTAAACATATCGCAACGACCACTGGTGTGTACAGACTGTCCGTGTTCAGCTCGGCAAAATTTAGGATATTTACTACATTTCCATGACGTCATTCAACCGATAATTTTTCTGGAACTGTGTCTATAGTGTTAAATAGATACCGAAGATACGTTTATACTGGAACCATCTGATAAATATTTAACCGCAGCGTCTTACTGGTGGTGTCTTGAATTTGTCACTGAAACACCTCAATTAATTACTTGATACTTCAGAATCTTGAATTAGTCGCGTTAATCTAATTAATAACAATGATCGACGCTAACCAACACAGATATAATCAAGTATGTCAAACCAAACTGAAAAATATCATTGATGAATACGACGCACAAGTAAAAATATATCGCAGACGAGCAGTTGTCATCGCCGTAGTTGTTTATTCGGCATCTGCGATCATCGCTGGAACTGGTGTAATTTTGTTTGCGGTAACCATGACGTCACCGGCACTTGTAACAATTTGTGTTTCAGCTGCAACAACAATCGCTGATGTTTTTAATATCATCGCAAAAAAAAATATCGACGTGTACAGCCGCAAAATTACACGAGTACACGTTAAAACTACACGCAGTGATGTTAGTGTACTCGAAGCTGTCATCGTTGATTTCGTCGTGCCTCAACGCCGTATAATTACTGATGACGAGTTCACGGAAATAATTAAGATGTACAACGAGGCATTAGAACCAGATTGTTCACAATCAAAGATGGAATTATAATTAGTTAGATAGAAACTGATAATTAAATAATGTCGTCAACGATGGAACTGCTGCAACAGATTGCCGCCAATATAGCACCACTGAAAACAACGATGATATCAACCAGTTCAGCTAATCCTGAATTTAGTGTTGTTTTTCCCACTGCAATTCCAGCAAAAGAAATAGCACTAGCACAATTACGAGTTTACTATACTTGGCCAAATATTAGATCAACATTGTTTGGTGGACTTCCTCCGAATAACTCATTAGTATTTGCAAATAAAAACCGCGACGATGGAACTCCCGATTGGCAATTTGTAAGTATACCCAAGGGCAGTTATCAGATCGAAGAAATCAATGAAGAATTCCAGCGCAGAATTAAATCTATCACCGGAAAAGAATCCAAGATAGCTATTACCGTCCACGAACCAACGTTGTCGTCGGCGGTAGAAATTCTTTCACCGGTTTACGCGGTTGATATTGATCAAATTTCGATCAGATCTGTACTTGGATGGCCTGATATTCCTCCGGTTTACCAAACACCACCAGAATCACGCCGAGATGATTTTGTTACGACAGAAATTTTTTTTAATAAATATTCCAAAATATCGAAAATGTTCCCGTGGACCGTCGATAAATATTTTGTTGAAAACGCTGAAAGTATTGCTGACATGAAAGATTTGATCGATGCAGTCGGCGATGTCAAGTTCGCAGATGTTTTTGTCAACGTCAACGAGGAAATGAATAAAGAATTTAATCATTTTTCTGATGCTGTTAAAAATTATTTCATCAGTATAACACAACATTAAAGCGATGACACAAGAGAAATCATCCTTGATGGAATTCGACACTTGAATTTAATATTATTTGATTTTAATTATCTGAAACATATTCTAATCAGAAATATACATAACTACTATAAACCGATTCCAAATGTCATTCAGGATAAAATAAATGTTCTTACCCGGATAATAAAAATTCCTAAATTGGTTCCCGACATCAACGTTTACTTTCCAAAAATCATGGAGGCATGGAGAAAAGTATCACCACCACCAACCATTCTCCGATACAACAACGATCCGTACGGGGGCGGCAGGCATATATCACCGGGCATCGTCAATATAACATCAACGATTCTGTCAATCTAGTATGTGACACCATCGATGGAAGTTGTCAAGTAGATTTACAAAATTCCAATCAAGCCCATCAAGGATACATTTTATACACATTTACCCCTCAAGTCCCCCCAGGGTATTTAATTGTATCAGAGCCAATCAACGTTGTTTATCTGCATGTGCATTATCCACTGTTATCAAGGATAAATTTTAAGCTTACTGATCAGTCTGGACACCTTTTGGATTTACAAGGAGAATCACTGAACGTGAATCTGTGTGTGAGATCATAGATCTCGCGCTCGTGGAACAAAAAAAAAACCCAGAAAAAATATTATCAGAATAAAAATAAATCTGATTCAGAATAAAAAATAAATAATCTGATTCTGAGTAAAATATTTATGATGGGATGCTGTTAGTTCATTTTGTTTCCCTTTTATTTTTATTTTTTTTGTTGCTATTATCAGAATAAAAAATTATTATTATTATTATAATAAATATTTTATTTTACTGTATTTAGAAATAAATTATCCCTCTTGTTTAGTCACGATGACACCGTTGGTTTCGTTGTCACTACATTCACTTTCACCTTCGCTGTGGATAGAGTAACACTAGTCGCTATCTTTTGCCAGTAACTCTTCCGCGGCGGCGTTCACTGTCATAATCTCGTTCAGTTGTTCTATACGAGCATTTTCTCTCTTTTTTATTTCGTATTCGTGAGATAATTCTGATTTAATTTTTTCGATTGAGAGTGAAAGGGGAACAAATAATTTTACCTGAGCATCTGTAACTGCTGCCAACGACTGCAACATTGCCTGCTGAATAAACTTTACAAATCTGTAATCGGATGGTAGGGTATACCTGTTCTCAAATTTTCGAAATTGTAATGATTCAAAATCGACATAATTTTTTCAGGATTAAGTTCATCAGAAATTGTTATACCGTCATGTTGTAATTGCTTAATGGCAACAATAACAGCATTAATATTTTCTTGATTCATTATATAATAAATATTTATTTAAAATAAAAATAATTCTAAATAATAAAAATAAAATATTTCTGAATCAGAATTAATACAATAATAAAAATATTTCTGAATCAGAATTAATGTAATAATAAAAATAAAATAAAATAAAAATAAATAAAATAAATAAAAATATTTCTGAATAAGAATTAATGTAAAAATAAAATATTTCTGAATCAGAATTAATATAATAATAAAAATATTTCTGAACAATAAAAATAAACAAAACATAAACAGCAGCGATGACGGTCAGTCTACCATTCCACGGGGTCCCTTCATGAGGTCCTAGGTTTTTTGGGTCTCTCGTTGTTGACCCTAGTTTTTTTTATGGGTCTTTTCGTTGATGACCCTACTTGAGTCGACCCTAGTGTTAAGACCTTTCTTATGGCCCACAGGCACCTCATGATACTTTTTCTTTTAGCGACATTCTTTCTGAATGTCCTTATGTGGGGTACCCTTCAGTAACGTCACAAAGTCAAGAAGCTTACATCATCCTACTGTTTTTTCTTGATGGGCTCCAATTTTTCAAATTTCATGCAAACTCCCCCACAAATCAAACCCCGGAGTGAGTGCAAAACAGCACCCACCACGTTGTTCAACGTGATGAGAAGTGTACATGAATTTCCTTGGGGAGCCCTCCATTTTATTGTTAGAAAAATCTGGCATCATAACGTTCCCATCGACAATGTATCTGCCATGGGAATCCAACACCAGGCCTCAGTATCAGAATCCAACGTTCGTAACACTGTACCACAGCCCCATTCTTACAAATACAATGTTCGGAAATTACTAATAATGTTAACTATGCTACTTACGTGAACTGCAGTGG
>JAECUM010068848.1:0-22723 GCA_016617855.1 Megalonaias nervosa
AAAACTGTTGCATTAAATGCAATGAGGCATAGTACCATTTATTTATCATGAGTAAAATTATTAAAACTATTTTTTTTTATTCGCTTTTCTGGTTGTCTTCAAAGTCTGACCGTTATAGTACTTTTTTCGTAATATTAGTAAACTATGGAAGTCCGGTAATTTATATCGTTGGTAGTTTTAAAAACTTGGATTTGAATGTCTAGAAATGTATTTATTTATTATTTGATTATTTATTTATTTATTTGTTTATTTATTTACCCATGGGTGAAGTTCAAATGATCAAAAATTAGTAGTATTTTAAATTTGTTTCCCCATCGTTTTGTCAAAATATAAACTACTTATCTTTAAATCGAAAATTCTTCTGTCAGCAAAGAATTATATATGGTACGAACTGGGCAAATGTTGTAAAGCTTAATGCCTCTTTGGTAAGGGAATAATATGGCGTATTAATACGATTACTGAGCACATTTTGTAAAGTTTAATTGCCTCTTTGGTAGGGGTATAATATGGTGTATTTATAGGATTACGCAACTTTGTTGAGGCCTCTTCACAAATATGTCCTCTGACACGTAAATAATGTGCAAATATTTTGGGAGCCTGATTTCAATGCAAAGTAGCTTTATCCTTATCTTCTCATAATAAATAACAATCTTCTTACTCAAAATGAATGTGCAAATAACTTCTCCCAAGATGAAGCCTTAGAAGAAAACTACAACTCTGGGACTTAATTTAAATACAGTGTTAAGCAACGTTTCGTAGGTCGCATCATTTCAGTTCACTTATAGGATAATATAAAAGGGCTGAAATTGTGGCAGCAGCAGCATCTGATATTCCCCGAACGTTGATTCAAATGACTTTCTATATATTTATTATTCTTAAAAGGAGTACAAATAAAGAAACTAAGAGATTACACCCGCTGCCAACAATATAAATTAAAATATATGTGTAGCAAGGTAATGCAAGAGAGAAAATATAAAGTATAATTTATCATGTGAACTCTCATGTGGAGAAATTTGGAAATATCCAAAATAAATTAAAGATGCAAAGCAGCACTTTTCGGGAATGTTTACTTGATATTTCATGTTCTAGCATTCATATTTATGTTTCATATTCCAGTTACAGTTTAATGTTTCTTTTCTTTTATATATCACATTTTAGAGGTCCGTGAAAAGCCACCATGCTCCAGGAACAAATTATTTTGTCCATTATGGATAAGATGGGTTTTTGTTTGTAATGACGAGCAGACACCATGTCGGATCAAAGCATACGTTTTACGTCACTTCCTGTCTCATTCTGCATCAGGTATGCAGAACCAGAGATCATACCGCCCGAAAAAAAGAAACCCCCCCCCCCAAAAAAAATCACTTTTCTATCGACTCGAAGTAATGGGCAGTGTTCATCGGATTGTCTTGAAACTGTGAAATTTGAGTATGAGACTGTGTGTGTGTGTGTGTGTGTGTGTGTGTGTGTGTGTGTGTGTGTGTGTGTGTGTGTGTGTGTGTGTGTGTGTGTCTAGTCAATGGTTAAAATAAATTAAGCTTTGGTGTCATATATGTGCATGGTAACATGTGGTTCATTTTCCTCTTTCGATGATCTTATTACAAGTACGTAACTTTAAAAAAGTTAAAACATGCTTGGTTCTTATTAGCTTGCATTAGGAGTCAAACCTGTCTTAACGGTCTTCTGCATTTTATTTTCCTAAAGGCCACAATTGTATGGTCCCTGGACCAGGTTATTACAGATAGAAACCTTTACTAATTAATTTGTACACACTATCTGATCAAGATTAATTAAGTTTTCACTTTAAATAAAATTGCGATGAAGTTTTGATTATCTAACGATTTCAGACAATTACAACTTTATATATAACTTTGTATATATTTTATACAGGCAGTGTGTTGGATAATTTATAACTGAAATGAATTGATGTATATTACAATACTTGATAAAGGTGATAGGACACAGGTGGTTGAATGTTTCGTCGCGAAGATGCACCTGAAAATGTTTATACACAAAAGAAATACTGTAACTATAATTTTAAACGAAGTGATGTTTTTTCTTCATTTTTACAGAGCGAAGTTTTGGATTTATATTCTTGACAAACTCAAATAAAGTTGGAACTTATACGTCAACAATGTTCTCATTGCATACATTGCCATATGGAAGGAAAGCCGGTAGTAATTCAAGTGTTATGTTTTAGTAAGTATACAATGTTGGTGAATATAACTATTCTAAAATATAACAAATGTGAACTGTCAATATTATCGTGGATTTTGGTCAAAGATAGTAAATTCCATTTCAGTTGAGTATTACGACAGTACTTTATTGACTCTAGAGTTACGACGCCTCAGGATGTTGTCCTGAGTTTAAGGCACACATAGCTTGTATCCCCAAGCTGTCGTCAGTCATATGCTTCAAGGATTACGTGGAAAGATCCAAAGAATCTCAACTCATAATCCTGCAAAGATGCATACTAATAATAATTTTAGCATCACACATATCACATACATGATTCCTTACTGATGCCCATATTGCCTCATATATTTTGGTGGCTAATTATGCATTTATAGGTAGTAATACTCAAAATGTGATTCTTTGAGGAAGTTTCAATCTGCTGTAAGCCATATATCTGGGCCTGAATAGATACAAATGACTATTAAATGGTATCTGTAATTTGTAATGTTAGCATTACCGTGGAAATTAAGTGAGGTACAGATGGAGATATCACGTCAAAACATACCAAGCCATGACAAGACCTTTGTGAACTTTAAGTCCGCCTTCAGAGTCCTATTTGTACCTTACGTCCGCCTTCAAAGTCTTCTGTGCACCTTAAGTCCGCTTTCAGCCTGGAAATCATCAGACCCGAATGACGATTAATCGAAGCAATGTAAATACTGCACCAATATATTGTGTATAGTGTTGGATGATGACTGCTACAAATGATCACAAATTCGAATCATTCGCATATTGATGTCATTTCTTCGTCCATAAAGTATTATGAGAGTTTATTTTGTTTTTGTTTTCTATCGGGTGTTCCCAACTCTAAAATAATCTTTATCATACAGTGAAAGTGATTACTTGCCCAATTTTAAAGCAGTCTTATAATACATCAATATTTTTTATTTAATAAATAAATTAAGGAAGTACAGGCGGTGAGCGAAAAGCTACACAAATTTTAAAAAATACCTGCTTGTATCTTAGAAAACCAAACCATCACTGGTACATCGGTATCTTGATGAGTGTTATCCTTATCACATACATACTAGGATGTGATTGCAGACTCCTGTAATCAGGACCATAAATACACTGTCAACGCCAATGCATTGGGTTGAATTATGCGACCAGTCATGCAAAGACCTGCAGCAAAGACGCGGCCTATTTAAACCCATCCATTTCATTTCAGCATTATTGTCAAGTATGTATGTTTCAAACCACACGACATTTTTCAGATAATTATTTTGTATTTGAACAGAGAACAATCTTTGTTTTCAATTATTTGTATTAGATTGGAGGAGTTTTCCATTGGACCTTAGTTTGCAGCTTAAGACGCGCTGCCATATCCAGTTTATATACTAAAAATATTCCGTTCTCCTTATACACCCGTAAGAACATGGTATATAAGTATCATATAATCCTCATAAAAACTAAAATGCAAATAAATTGAAGGACATGAAAAGAAGAGCTGAAAACCATGTGAACGCCATTTGAATATTATTTCTCATATTTGATTAAATACTTTCTTTAGTGTAATAAATTGTATTGTCCAATAAAAAAATTGTTTCTATGTAACGATTGTGTCATGTTAAATGAGTTTATCAATAAATCATGTGAAAGGTTATCGACATTATGGATTTATAGTCCACAAACAGAAGTGTTTCTAACAATACAATATTTGCAACAATTTCTAACATTTGTGAATAATACTTACAAGTATAAAATGATTGGGCTTAGGGAGAAACAAAAAACGTTTTCTTACCTTTGTTCCATTGATGTTTTGTTTCTTGACTTTAAAACAAAAAATCGGACCCAGAGATTAGCGCGGATTTAATTTTCAATTAACATTGTCTCCTAATTAAATATTGTTAATACAAAATACCCGTCAACATATTAATCCTTCTGCAAACAAAAATTTATTTTGCATCTGCAATTTGTCAACGGCATTGTCTATCCTATAAATCTCTGTAAATTTATTTGTGAAGCAATTACAAATTTCCCTCAGAATCTTAAGAAATACAAATACCGATTTCTAACAAGTCTTTATGACAAGCACTAGACTGGCTAACACTGCATTATGTGACGCTGTAAAACCACAAGCTTTCAGTCCAACCAGAAAAGAACTACATATGTATTAAGATGCATTTCTTGTGTGCTTTGACATATTTTCAAACGATTGTGAAAATATAATTCCTTTTTATATCTCTTGAGATTCATATTTATATTATAACTAATTGTAATTATAACAACTGAACTTCATATTTTAGAGAATCATGAAGTCATGAAGCTTGAAAATCGATAGCACACTACACTTTTCGCTAAGACTACGTGCAGTGTATAATTGATTGTCAAAATTTATACACAAATCCTGAAAAATTAAAATTCGGAGCAAATATTGAAATGGAAACCCATACTTGTATCAAATAAACATCTCTTCCATATATCATGAGCTTGAATCGCGAAAGAAAGTTAATAACATGTGTCATTACATTTTCTTTTAAAAACAATAATATTATTTAATGTATACAAAAATACACCAGCGACTAAAGAATATTTTTGGGGTATCATAGGAAATCTTTACAACGATGTCAAATTATATAAACATTGATAACAATTGCAACCGGCATGTTTATCGGGATAGTTCGTTCAGCAATTAAACTCTGGTTTTGTGGTTCAGTAAATAGTTAATCATACAAGATAGCATAATAAGATTGCGTCACGCTATAGGAACTTTTTGCTGGTCCCTTGGTGCATCTTCGATGGCAGTGTGGCTTCTAGAGCAATGTAATGTGCGGCAACAAAGCTGAAGAAATCTATTTCATTAAATGAATATAACACAGTCAATCATGTGTAAAGATAATAACTTGCTTTAATTTTTTAGCATTCATTAGGGCATTGATAATTATAAGAACGCACGCACATGATAAGGTCAAAAGTATCGATACCGTTTTAACGATATCCAATTAACGTAGCAAAGCTAAATTTTGTCCATGTCAAGGTACGTCTTTGCCGTTGCATCAATAAAATTTGTTTCAATGGCATTTGCAAATGTGGTGTCTTGTAACAGTATTTATAATTGTTACAAAGTTATTTCATATACCGTTGCAATAAGATTCACTTACCGTTGCAAAGATGGGTGCTGCGGTAGGTTTTGCTGCTGCAAAGGTCGATTTTATCGTTACGAGGATTTTATCATTGTAACAATAATATCATCGTTTTTACAGACAATTTTACCGTCCCAAAACTAAAATTATATTTAACCGTTTAAAGTTATAATTTTATTGTTTTAAAGATAATTTGTATTGCATCAAAGCTGAAATTATCGTTGGAACCATAAAATATTCCGTTGCAAGAAAAGAAAACCGTCACCTGTATTTTGACTATTGTTGCAAAGGTAGGTAAGTATCCTTGCAACGTTATAAGGCTACAAATGAAACAAATATAAATACTATTACAATGATATGAGTGTTATGTATTTAACGCTGCAACTGTATAATTTATTGTTGTAACGGTAAAAAATATCCATTCTATCAACAAAATAAAGTGTTTCAACGACAATTGGATATTGTTGTAACGTTATCAAGATTTTGATCCATTTAGTACACCATACACAAGAACAATACATTTTGCATCAACTCTGTCGTAATAGTCGTCCTTATCTTCTGCAGCAAAATTACAAAGTAGTCGTTATATCTGATGTCTCTGTATTGATTTGTTAAACTTTATTTAATCAATATAGCGCAATACATTTTTGGTTTGGCACTGACAAATCTTTGCTTAAAATGGTCATCTTATTCTATATGCAAATGTATTTTTCTATTACAAAATATAAGGCTGTTACAAGGATAATTAGTTTATCTGATTCTAAAATCTGATTCAATTTTCTTTTTGAGGTAGACCCGTATCGAAATCATACCTGGAACTTTAGTACTCCAGGGGTGACCTCTAGAGCATTGTTATTCAATATCTTTGGAATCTCTTGGCTGCTTTGCACGTTGTGGGTGTTTTAGGTAACATTTGTCTTATGCTTTTAATTTTATTGTTTTGTTTCCTTGTCGTTTTCAGTTTGGCCTGTGTATTCAGAGTCTGCAGCATAATTTTTGTTTGAGGTTTGTCTAAGCAAAACTGTATGGATTTCACATAAAGGAGGTTTGTCTAAGCAAAACTGTATGGATTTCACATAAAGGAGGTTTGTCTAAGCAAAACTGTATGGATTTCACATAAAAGAGGTTTGTCTAAGCAAAACTGTATGGATTTCACATAAAGGAGGTTTGTCTAAGCAAAACTGTATGGATTTCACATAAAGGAGGTTTGTCTAAGCAAAACTGTATGGATTTCACATAAAGCATTGTGCTGGATTTGATATAATTAGAATCATATATGCTTGGAACATTTTTCTCTCCTTTTTGATCAACAGACCTGATACGATGGGTCGTATCTTTTAGATAAAATTTTGTTCACAAGGTTTTGAGATATTTTTAATTTTTTAATACGATTTAAAAGACTGGGACTTCATTCTGGCGTTCACTGATCTTAAACGTGTTGAGTTCAATGATAAATATTGTGTAAACTGCAAGTTGTTTAGAATATGAGTCAGCGTGACTTTATTTTAAGCAGTTAAAACTAGTGAATTATAGAAATATTTCATACTGAAAGGCATTCAAAACAATTCTGTCAGATACAGTGAAATACGTTCCATTAAAATGGAAACATTTTGCTTAAGTTTCAGAAACAGGTTATAAATGTAAAACGAAACTTATTATATTTGCCATGAGAGTGATATGCAAAGTTTTGTATCTTAGAACTTTGGTAGTTTGATCATTCTGAATTCCTCATCCACTTATTGGATTAAGAGTTTAATATCTGAAGTCCTGTAAAATCTCGAGTCCTTTGGAACCTAAATGTAGGCATTCAACAAATTAAAAGCATGTTTCAACTTGTTGGCATATATAACGAAACATTTAACTATTTTAAGACACGGATGGATGCTATTGAAGCCATTGTGGTGTGTCAACTTCGAACATAGGATTTAATGGATGACTACCTTATCAAAATCTGTATTATACATGAAAATTAGAATTTCTTATTTCTTCAATAATAAAAACATCACATTTAGTAAGAAAATTCTTGTAGTGCTTCAAAAACGTACGCTTACACTAGTATATATGGTAATGACGCCTTATCTGATGTTAGACAGATGTAAAACAGCTAACATTCCTCTTAAACACTTATCTAACAACATATGGAATATTTAAAATTTTTAAAAGGTATCTTTTATCATTCCAAAGCAAGATTTTCGCAGCAATCTCACACTTAAATTCTCACTTTAACGTACATATATGTCTATGAATCACCGATAATTGAACTATCTACTCAATGCCTCCCAAAGTACATCATATTATCTTCTGTGGATATTAAATATTTTCAATCTGCATATAGAGAAAGACACACTCATATTTCTCATTTTACAATCACATTAAACGACTCACCCACCCCATCTTACTCCACCCCGCCCTATTAACACTTGTTCGGACTTATAAAAACTGGGCATTGAAATTGTCCGGTGGTTGGAAATGACAAAGCCTTAATCTGATACGAATTTCATAATACCAATGAGAGTAACTCTTGCTGTAATAATTGGAAAATCGTAAGTACCTAGAAAACCACGCCTGCTTGTTATTGTCATTCGTATTATATGAAAAGACAAATATTACTATATGTACTATGTAACATTTATTGTAATTATAAATACTACAAGTATTAAAGAGTTAATGATGATATCAGTATATAAGTAATCATATTATCAGCAATCAAAGAGATATTAAAACTGATTACGTTCATAGCATGAATCCCATATTTTTGTTCTACTCGAGAAGTGCGTACATTTGCTTGTCAAGGATATATGAACCTGAAAGGTACTAAAAAGATTTTCCAGGCTGATCCAAGATGTTGATATTCATCATCATCATCGTCGTAGTCGTCATTGTGGTCATTATCAATCCCATAACCACAGATGACTTAACAACCACTTCTCTCCATCTTTCCCTTTTCTCTACTGCCCTTTGGGAATCTCCAAACCCCAAGCTTGTCCATTCTTAATGTTTTCTTCCAACCTCTTTTTTTGTCTGTCTCCTCTTCTGTACCCTTGCGCTGGGCATTGCAAGATTGTTTTGCCAGTTCAGATGATCTTTAGACATGACCGTACCACTTCAATTTACGTTTTTTCACGGTGATCAAGATGTCTTCATAGGGTCCATGGCTCGTTGGATCCTGTTGTGGACCTCTTAGTTGGTTACATGGCCAATGTTTGAAATATCCAAGATCTTGCGGTAGCATCTTTTCTGGAAGGTTTTAATCCTTTGTTTGTAGATCTGATGTGAGCGTCCATGTTTCACGAGCATACAGAAAGATGGATACAAAACTCGAGCACATCAGCTCTGTTTTGGATCCAAGATGTTCGTTTCCTTCCATATTGGTTTCAACCTTCTTAATGCTGCTGTTTTCTGGGCAATCCTGCAAAATAGTTCTAGTTTGGAGCCCTCATCTGTGATAATTGATCCCAAGTACTTCAAACTTGTGACTGTTGCCAGCTTCTGTCCACTGACCTTTGTCTCTGCGCTGATGTCAGCGGTGTTGTTTGTCATGAGATTGTTTGTTTCGGTGCTAATCTCCATGCCGTGTGCTGTGGAGGTTGTGTCGAGGTGCTCAACCAAGTTGATATTAGAACAAGTAAAGAAACAGGGACAAGTTCTCGTGGACTGTCATCTGTTAAGTAATTCATATCGAAAAGTAAAATGTTGCCCTTTTGAATAACCTTTGTAGAGGAAATTAAAATGTTATAAGGAAAACGTATTCACCAATCTAATTGCAAACCAGATTGTCGGATTAAAACAGTACTTCAGCTTCGTCAATGAAATACTGGAGGTACTTAAAAAGTAAAATCTCCAACATGTTTTCAGAATCTTTTTAAATGAACTCTACACTATCCCCACAACTAGTACTTCCGTTCGATCAATGAAATACTGGAGGTACTTAAAATGTACAGTCTTTTACATGTTTTCTCAATCTTTTGACTGCACTCTTCACGAGTGGGAAACTAAGAGGAGAAATACACAAGAGCACGGACTAGACCTTGCGCGTTATGCAAATTGTCACACTCAGTTTGAACCGTCAGTGATATAGATTTTGGACAACATCATCCATTCTTTCAAACATTATATACATACCCTTTGGTTCTGTCTGGTACATCTTTATAATAGTTGCATGACACTGAGATCAGCCTGATGCAATATACGCGATTATGCAATATTGGTCTACATATAAAATAATAAATAGTAGTGACAGCCTGACCTGCATTACATTTATAGTAATCGATACGTTTACAAGTATGCTCTGGGAATTACAATTTACCACATGAAGCAATCCGTAGGTGACGTTGACTGAATTTTTGTTTACAATATATTTGTACAGCGAATTCTTCCTTATACGGAGCCACATAAAAAAGAGTTTTGATTTTTTTTCTGGTCACTCTTATTGTGTCTCATTGTAATTCGAAATGTATTACTCAGGTTTACCAATTTACACAAGCCGGCAAAACTGTATACTTTTACACACGCACATGATTACATGTATATATGCAAAATATTAATAGTGCGTATATTCTCCATGTAATGATCTTTCAGTATCCACCATTTACTGTTTCATCTAACTGTCGGTGTTGACAAATATCTGTACTCCTTCAAACAGTCCTAAATAAACCAGATCTAATCAAGCCATCGTGGATTTTAATATTGCGCGGAGTCAGAGATGAATGAAAGCTTTAAAACCCATAAATTTGCTGAAACTTTAAGAAACTTTGTCCGAGTGGTGGAACAAATGGTGTCAACGTTTTCAATTCTATCTAATACTATCTAGAATCGCCGAGAAAGGTGACAACGTGCCAAACATCAATGTTGTTGCATGTGATTGGCCAGTCACATCAGAACTTTACAACAGTTTCGAGTTAGATACAGAAGAGAAGATACTAAAGATAAAGCTTTCAATGTGGAGATCAAAGTGTATTGGAATCCATGCAAGAACACAACATTTAAGCGACACGTTTTTTGGGGGGGATGGGGGGGTGTTGTTTTTTTTTTCTTCTTGTTTTGTTTTATACAATGAATCAAAGCTCAAATGAAACAATAGATCAATATGTAACTGAATTAAGGAGCACAGTGTTGACATATGTACTTGGCGAGCTGTTCATGAGCTTAATCAGAGAACGCATAATTTGTGAGGTAAGCGATGAAAAGGTAAGAGCCAAGCAACTGAAGGATTTGTATTTAACAGTGCAGAAAGCTATTGACGTTTATCGAGCACGCGAGGTTAGTAAATCACAGACAAATGCATACGTGATCAAGAAAAGTTGTCTCACATAGAAGTCATCCGAAACAAAACTCAAATACGCATCAGCAAAGAAAACCAAACGTCCAGTCGAATGCCGTGTCGGCTACGCGGATACCGATATACTAATATCCCCCTAATAACTATCGACATCACTTCACAAAGATGTGGTTTACTTTAACAAATGCATCCAGATGGAAAGTTACTCAAAGAAGTAGGGGATCAAAAGGAAAACGTAACAGAGGCTGCAAGCCAATTGACACGGTTGAAGCAACAGACTCAATGGAAGAATATCGTCTGTAGATGAAGACTATAAAAAGATGAGGCATTACAAAACGAAGCTTAATACACCCACCTAACTAACAACAACAATAAAATACGTTCCAAGATGGATACACAATGTAACGTTATGCCTGAAAGGTTTTTTGAAGTATTAGGTGGGAAAAGACCGGCTCTAGTTGCATAATAAAATTGCTAACATTCACAGGATGGACAATCAAAACAGTTGCTCGAACCTTAACGGAGTGTGCATATAACAAAAAATGTTATATTCATTAGTTACAAGTTATGGGCTATGAGTTGAAACTACGTGCTGTTGGCACCTCAAACCGTGCGAACATTTTGGAGGAGCATCCGGATCTATTCAAAGAACCTTGACAGTTTCATCGGCATGATATTGAACCTGATCATTTATTACACCATGTGATACACCCACCCCAGAGTATCGGTAGCGCTGCGAGACCGTGTTAAAGTTGAACTGGAGAGAATAAAATCGCTTGCGGCCATAGCAAAGAGTGAAAAGACCTAGAAACTGGTCAAACTCGATGGTCATAGTTGTTTGCTTTTTTAAATACCATCTCCGCCCCACGAAAAGCTTCGAATATGTATTGATCACAAAGATTTCGACCTTTCAATCAAATATGAGCACCACCTTATGAGAACTCCTGAGGAAGGCGCTGCTAGTCTGCTAAATGTAAAGTTTCTCTTTAAACTTGATGCGAAGGTGAACGTTTGTAAATTGACCTGGATGAAACCAGCAACAATCTCTATACAGTTAGTACACCTCTGAGTCCATGCAAAAACAAAATCTCCTTCAAATCGGGTCTTCTGTCCGCATCCGAAGTATTCCAGAGAGCCATGTCGCAAATATTTTGTGATACAGGAGGAACCGAATGCATAGTTATGACATTCTGCCTGGATGAAACTAAATCAGAGAGTAATTCAAGCTTAACAAAGATAAATGTGAGAAATGTATTAACTGAAATCAAGTACATTGGTTATTTTTGAGTGACAATGGCTTGAAATCAAATCCGAGCAGGATTGAAGATATTTCAAATATGTAGGAACCCGATGATAAGACTCGACTGTTCCGTTTTATTGGAAATGGTGCAGTATGTAGCGAAATTTTTACCAGATCTGTCAAATGAAAGTGCATTCCAAAGGCAGCTCTTTGGAAAGAATGTTATCTGGTACTGGGATGAGATGCACCAAAACTGCTATTTTCTTTTGGGACAGTTAGCATCATTCGCACCATTTTAAAAGTTTTTTTTTTCAGCAGACGAGTCATCAACAGGATTTAGATTCTGTAAGTCTGCAGGATTACCTACCAGTAACGTATGGCTCCAAAGCAACGACAAAAACACAAAAGAAGTAAGCTCAGGACGAGAAGATCTTAGGCATTAAATATGGTTATCAAAATTCCACCAATGCATTTTTGCCAAACCTTATCTAGTACAATCAGACTCTGCAAACCAAATACCACTAGATCCTATCATAAAAACACCTACTTTACGCTAGTGAGACTGCAAAGAATGCTTATGGAATTGCAGCGTTGTGACCCGAATGTCAGGTACACACCGGGAGAGGAATTTTATGTGGCTGACACACTGAGCAGCGCTCTTCAATTAGAAACAACTGGAGATGAATTGGATGAAGAACTTGAAATCAGTATGAGCCATTTCTGACGACAAAATAGAAGTGTTACGAATCTATGGTCTTAAACTAAGTAACGGAAAAGAGCGCAAACCAACAAGTTTGATAAAATTCAACAAATAATTTATTTCCATAGAATACAAAGTGAGCATTTAAAAAGCACATAAGGTACTGAGAATTAAATTCCAAACACTCATAGAAGTTCGATCACAACTCCAAATGAATAAAGTGGTATTCCAAATAAGTTCCGATATTGAATGTGTTGATGTTCTTATAGTCTCGAACGTGCTAATGTGCTAGTGGCCTGGAGTGTGTTCTTGCCTAAATTCACTATAATTCCAAACTAATGTTTCTGTCCAAGAATATTACTGAGCACATTTTATTTCCAGCGAATAACAATTTGAATAAATAAATCCACCAAAATCAAAAGCTGAGCAGAGCAATAAGAATTATTCTTCTTCTTCAGATGCTAAGGCAAGCACGAGTAATTCTTGGGAAAACAAGACTATATACCCCTATATTTGAATTAGGTCGCAATTAACATTTTTCTGAAGACAATCGTTCACACAAAGGAATGTTCCATTCTAGAAGTTTCTAAGGTCAGAATCAATACTATAAACATGTTTACTGTTAATAATCATCTGAATATTTAATCCTCAATCATAGAGAAAATTTTAGCTATGTATTATGTTGTTTACAAAATAAATTAATGTCACTTGTCAGGCAAAGTTTTAATGTTCTGGCAGTGGTTGTTTCTTACCATTAGAAATATATTATCGCGATTTAACGTTTGTCAAAGCACACACACACACACACACACACACACACACACACACACGTTTGTTAGGAAAATCGCATGTCAAATAACAAGGATTGCCTTGATACCCCATGAAATACCAGACTACCTATGGTCAAAACCGGGGAGTCTGGTATTTCTGTACTATTACTCAGAATAATTCGAGATATCCAAATTACCAGACATGAAATGTGAAACAGTTTTCACACTTTGAAAATTAGTTTTCACAACAAAATATTAATGACAGCCATTGAGTATGTAATAATGTAATAATACATTGATTGATTTGGCTCTTTAAGTTCTTATGACAGAACCCTTAGAGTTTATACAAATTTCAAGATTTTGATTCAAGTCATTCGGGTCATTTATTAGCGTTGATTTTCTCCTGAGGTCTTGTATCCATGTGTGGTTTGTTCTGATTTATTTCCTATCGTAATTACTTTATTTCTTATTGTAATTACTTTTTTCTAATTGTCGGATTCTAAAGGAAAAAGTGCAATATATTTTTACTTAGAACAATTTGGTGATACAATTACAGTTAAACTTGAGAATGGTAAGGTGTTTTATTTTTTTACTGTATACTTCTACATGACTTGCATTTCCCAATTTCGTTATGATTTTGCATTTAGTTATTACTTTACGTAGGCACTGTATATATTAACACCATTAATATTGAAATACGATAAATGTAGGCAATATATGACCATGGTAATATGAAATTAGTCGTTTGTTTCGTTTAGGCATTTCTACTATTTGATTATATACTATTATGACGTGGTGGATATTTTAAGCAGGAAATAACGACAGTCATACATATATACATATATACAAACATACATACATACATCCTCTTTTTCACATTTTGCTATAAGCCTAACATAACAGAGCAAATATTTTCAGATTCTCCTCAAGCAAAAGTTTTAATGACTAACATTTGTTCTATATTAACGCCTTACTGATACTGTAGGCAATGGGTCGTACATATTTTAACTAGAGTTTTGAAATTATGTGGGTTTGATATAGCTAAAATGCTGTTCAGCCTATCCTAACCAGGCAATTCAATAATATAAGGAGTGTCGAATTCCATATCAAAGTCAAATGTATACGAGTAGGTTTCTTGGATCCATGCAGTGCGCCTACGCCATGTGTTACCAATCACAGTTATCAGGTTAATGGTTGCAAAATAAATACTAGTCAAAGACATATTTATAATTAGAGCAGTTTGGAGCCGACGATGATAGCTTGTTTTGAGTTCCAGATACATGTATATGTACCTAATTGCAAAGCGTAAGCCTATTCGATAGCACAAAGGGTACATGTTGTTTATATATATATATATATATATATATATATATATATATATATATATATATATATATATATATATATATATATATATATATATATATATATATATATATATATATATATATATATGTCTGTGTGTCTGTGTGTCCTGGAAATTTTTTCATAATTTTATCGAGTCTCTTCCATTAACATTTTTAACAAAACACGATTGGAATCTGCCCCCTACTAAATACTTTTTTTCGATTATAATCCTGATCTCTGGTGAAAGTAAAAAAACGTAAATGACCATTCTTTATTTCGTATCAACATGTTACATATATCATTTAAGCAAAATGTTCTACCCCTCGATGAAAAGGATATTTATCTTTATGGAGCGATTAGTAATCTAATGCGCTGGCATTGATTCTAAGCAAGAACCCACGATTCTCGCAGGTACAAAATTAGAAGTGTTCTATTTAACATACATAATACGTAAGTAAAAGCCACGCCTCATTCTCGAAACGAAAAGAACCATACTTCTAAACAAGCATGAAACACATGAAATTCGGTAATTTTGTGTACTTCATTCATGGGTAGACGTTAATGCAGAAGCAGCTGACGTGGCCAATATGTGTTCGAAACAGCATTGGCACAAAATCCCCGGAGATATAACACACTAGATGTAATTGACTCATCACATTGATCTGCACATGTGCATATTTGATATTCAAGTCGATACAAGCCGATAAATATCGTTTTATAATTTGGGGATTCATATAAATAGGTGCTACCATATTCAGTCGATCTATTGGTACAGGAAGCATTTCACATTAATTATAGTAGCTTGCCAGGCGGCGGACAAGTTAGGACAACTAGGACAAATTTCTAGGAGCCACAACGGTCAGGGGGCCCACCGACATCACACTTTGTAATTCACAGGATCATACTGGAGAATTTTCCTTTTAGGCCCACAAATCCTGTCGCAGACCTAGTAATAGGTGTGTTGATGCAATAGCTTATTTTATTTATGAGTATCTGACAACCTGACAATTAAGAACTGCAGACCACTTTCGGGAGTGCAATTTATGCACGTGATCCCGCAAGCATTTGGGCTCGTATAAAGCAAAATGATTTGCCGACCACGGATTGCATTGATAATTCATGAAATCGATGATTTGCACTTTAGTGGTCGCAAACTTCATTGCAATTCGATGTTGACGTCGTCGAAGAAAAATTTGATCACATTGAGCAAACGACACTGTGATGGTATGTATGCGTAGTCACCTGAACACAGATTTGCCAATGAACTGTAGCATTACGTCCTGCCATGACGTGAAAGTTTTACTTCCATTCCCATGAAACGAAATTCAGAAACGCACAAAGAAACGTACTGCATAAAGACAAAACGCGCGTACGGCATTATTGATACCGTCTGTGGTATAGTCAACGTGTCAGGATATAGCCGCGGTATAGCCAACGTGGCCAGGTCTGCGCTGTCAAGGCAATACGAACAGCGAAATGAACTTAAAGGAACTGGTTGAGACCGAAATATTCAATATCACATTTGAACTGTAACAAGAACACTAAGAGCGTTTAAAAAATTATCTGGTCAAGCAAATAACCTATCTTGCACAAGAAGAGAATGAACGCGACGACGAAGTATTTATTCACTAAATGTGTCTTGATGATAGCGACAACGATGAAGATGAAACTAAGCACTTAAGTAAGCCACTTTCACTTTACCAGTAACGTGAGTATTTGGGGGGGGGGTTTGTTTTTGTTTTTTTGGTTTTATGAGGGGCTATATTTTTATCACTTCGACCATGTGTAAGAGATATTGTTCTGTTTATTCACTATATTAAAGATGACTTATCGAGACCGTTATGGCACTGTCGTCCAAGGCGGTCGAGTAGAACTTATTGATCCGCGATAAACTCTTTTTGAACTGAACTTAAGTGGTCAGGAATTTACATGTTCCCCTACATCACCACCAGACAGGTGTACGGGGCATTACCTTACAATTATTTTCAGTCCTTATCTTTATGTTCTTTATTCACACACACACACACACACACACACACACACACACACACACACACACACACACACACACACACACACACACACACACACACACACACACACACACACACACACACAGACACACACACACACGTACACGACATACACACACATACATACACACATATACACATACATACATACACACACATAAACACATATACACATACACATACATACACACACACATACACACACATATACACACATACATACACACACGCACACACACACATTCACACACAGACACATACACTCAAAGATAGTGTACAAAAAGAACCATTCATTTACAAAACCCAAAGCGTTTTACATTACATGTTTCTTTCTTTGTTTGTTTCTCGGTTTTTGCCACCCCAAATAAACTTGAAAATTAATGTTTTGAGTTCATTTACTGTATGGGGTGGAGGACTTGGCAGAGGAGCAAGAAAAAAAAAATGAATAAATTTTGGCAAAATCAAGGATTTTATCAAAGCAATATTTCCAACAAAGGACAAATTTATTCTGCTCCACCAGCCGAACAATTTCTTTATTTCATTAACTTCGTCAAATAATTAAGTTCAACCATACCCTCCAAATTCAAAGAGAAATGTACGCCAGTAATCTAAACTTAGCGATGGACCAGTTAATATCAATTTCGGGACACATTTTTCCATTAAAAAAAATTTTTTTATTTCCAACAAAATAACTTTTGGTTTAAAAACAATGCAGTTTGAAATCCGATTGGCTGTCTTCAAGGACAATGGAGAACCGTCTAATAATAAAAAAGCGTCATTAGCGTACTGCCTAATTTGTCCTCCATTTCATTATAGAAAATGCCTGTAATATTTCTGTTCTTTGAAGTTGTATCACAAGTAGTTCAATTACTATAATAAATAACTAGGGTGTTACAGGGTCTCCCTGGCGACAACCTCTCTCCAACAAGAAAAATGGGGAAAAATGTCCATTATTAATGACCCATATTTTTATTGATTGCAGAATACTCTCAACCACTGACAAATAGATTACCCAAAGTTAAATGATTTCAGGGCATTCTCCAAAATGTCTCATTCGACTGAGTCGAGAACTTTAACTAAGTCTATCAGTAATAGAAGACCAGTTTATTTCTTTCCTCAAGACACTGCATCAGGTCATACAAAGTAATTGTATTTTCACCAGTGAATCTCCCTTGCATAAAACCCTCTTGACCGTCACTAATAATAAAATGGAGGACTTTCATGACTCTAGAATCAATCGATGCTGAAGCCATCCTGTAATCTACATGGAGCAGTGAAATTAGTCTCCAATTTTTAATGAGTTTTCTGTCTTTATCTTTCTTTGGAATGCCAGTATTGATTCCCTGAGACATAAATTCTGAGAAATGTTGCTTATTATATCCAGCATTTAGAGATCTAACGAGAATGCCGCCTAGATCTTTCCAAAAGAATTTGCAGAATTCAGCAGTAAATCCATCGGAAGCAGGGCCAGGTTCATTTTTCATATTTTTCAGCCTAAACTAAATTCCTCAAAAGTTATCTTACCTTCACACGAGGATCTTTCAAAATCTGAAATATCTCTATCATGATTTAAAAAGTGTATGAATTCGCGTTGATAATATTTTACCCGCCACCGATATAGAACCGGCCAAGATCTAGAAGAACTGATAGCAATCTCTGTTCATTCAAAAGCCAAATGTAGCTGCTGCGGTTATACCACATGCGGAATCGATAACGCAGTAGACGCGTTTGTACCTATTCAGCAGGTCTGTACGTTACGTATTTTCTTGCCTAACTGTCTGGCAGCGTCGTTGATTTTATCACGTCGGTATTCTTGTGCGTCAAGCGACAGGCGTACTCATTGTTATTAGTATTACTGCGATGACAATAATTACCCTTCAAGGGTACAACTCTGTGAGAATTTCCTTGATTTATTCAACAAACCAATATCCATGGGTAAGCCCAGTAAAGCAATCGAATGTAATTTTGCTCCCATGACACAGTATTTCCGTTCCTTCAGTAAGATATACTGTGACAGAATTACCGCTAGAATTAGTTCGTCTAAATTCACCCACCGGATGTTCCATAAGTTTTGAAAATATCGGCAACATCTCGACTATCAATGGGCTACATGGTAATCTGAAAAATTTCAGTCAGCAGGGTTTGATATTTTTTCACAGTGGTTATCATCAACCGTTGTTCCTAAAGTACCAAATATAAATCAAACGAGGAATTGTCAATTTGTCAGTGCGATCAGTTTATCCTCATCGGTCTTGATCGCAGCAAGTTGATAATAAAATGGTTGTATACCGTCGTATGTCTCCGTTAGTAAATTCGTGGCCAGAGTGAGATCTGCACGAAGAATCGCAACCTGGTCAGACATTGGCGGATCAACGCGGACGACACCTTACCGCTTACTAATTTCACTACGGATATCGTCTACTGTGTCGAGATTCGTAGCGATCTCGGCAACTTTAATCTTGATATCCTTGGGTTTTCCCAAAAATTGTCTTCCGCTTTGTCAAGCCCAGTTAAATTGTTACACATCTGGGTAAAACGACTCACGTAATCGTCATATTTCTAATTTGTGCTTCTTTGTAATTCAAGTACTTTTGTCGCCGCGTTGTCATCGCTGGCGGCATCACTCACGACTACAATTCTGTTCTTGCTCATGCTGAGTTCGATTGTCATTGTGTCGTCGGTTTTTGCTACTCATTTCTGTTTGTAATCACGTATAGTTTTAGTAGACATACCAGATTCCCGAGTTTACCAACCTGAATGATCTCAAAAATATACTGCAGTTGAAGTTAGCAGTCGTGTGACGATATCGGTCGCTTTTATGTTGCTGGCTTTCAGCTGTGCATGCTGATTTTGGAACACAACAACCTCATCCGGGCCAATCCAGGGGAGATTCATTAAATCGGCTAAATCGTCTTTGGCAACAAATTCTGACGTTAGAATGGTGACCTGCTCATGCTTTCTTCTCGCGATCGTCCAATGATATCCATGGGCATGTTTTATAATGGTTGTTTGTTGTAAACTCGACCAAATGTGTACTCGTACTTGGCCATGACGGGGTTGTCAGACTTATAAATTTTGTTCAGCGTCACTACAATGGCTTCTTATCCGCATATTCGTGGATCCCTTTGTGCCGGTGTCGGCAGCGTCGAATAAAACATCGGTACATTAACGCGTTTGACATATTCGAGATAATTACGCGTAAGTGTTAAATTGGTCGCCGTTATCGCGAATGGGACCCAGTGCGTGTCAGGCCCGTCGATGAATCTAAACTGGTGATTCCTCTTTCATTTCCACGTTGCTTCGTTGACAGCAATTCATCGCGCATTAAAAACGCCATGGAAGTGTTTTATGCTTTTGGTTGCCTTTTTGTTTGCTAACTCGAGTAAATTGAAGTTGGACAGCAGTAATTTAATTGACTTTTGTCGATTACGGTTCAGCGTCATAATCTAACGCGGGTTCTGAAATGCACATCCACGAAAGACTGTCTGAACATATCCAGATGTTCCAGGGGAAAGTAATAAATCGGATACGTGGAGCAAAATCTTTCTGAGAAATTTGCAGTCCAGTGCCAACGTTTTAATCTAGCCCCATGGATATCACTCTGTGATATCCTCGTGCAAGTTATGTTCAAAATCGAGTATAACGTCTTCAGATGGTTCCTGGTGTACCATTAAGCTGCAGTGATACTTTGGTCACATTAAGTCTGTTAAACACCATCGGATTACCCCTTTGGTTATTTGACCGGTTAACTACCTGAAACGCTATAAACACATATCTGGTCACAAAAGCACCTTTTCTGTGCACTGGTTTGCGGTCCAAGATGACCTAAGACTGTGTTCTGAGTGTAATCTTTCGCCAGTGCGAGCTACGACAACGTAGAGTGTCCCCGAACATTATGAACAGTAATCGTTGTTCTTCCACGAGCGGCCGTGTCAGCGTAGACATCCATGTCAACAGTTTTAAAAATATAAATTTTCCGTCCACAAATTCATCGGCATGCCATTCATTATCGCTGTCATTTCCGCGCCGTGTTAGCACAACTGAGCGTTTAGGGCCAGAATAACTTTTTTGACGCCTCTATAAAACCCATAAAATGTGCCACAGTTGAATCGCGCATGAAAATCTGCCGTCCTCATTAACTTCTGATTGACGTGCGGCAAATCCCAGACTGAACTGACCACTGACGTCTTGCAAAATAGCAAAAGCTTCCACTGGTCTTGCTTTCATGCCAGCCGGCTGTAGATCAATAGCGGTATCTGGTACCATTGCTACTTTCATAGATGGTCTATTATCTGCATTATTTGTGGTATCCTTGGCGAGCATTCATTGAGGGGCCTGCACTGCGTGTATAATCATCGCTGTATCATGATCGCGTCGACGTTTTCGAGGCACGCTTCGATTTGTTTCCCGTCAATGATACATCACGCGCCGCTGACAATAATCATTCTTCCAGTGTTCACCAAAGCAATGCTGGTCCCGGCAGCAAATTCCGCCAATGTGGCGGCACTAGTAACCAGACGTCCTTTGACTTCAATAAATGCTTCGAAGGGTAGGAAGAATCTGATTGTGCCTTGAACATGTTGTTATATTCGCCCACGCTTGTTTGGAACTAGTGCTTAGGACTGGTCGGCCTGGTGTCAGGATAATATGACTGGGTGAGACATCATGCTACATATCTGCGGCATGATGCCCCAGGACTAGATATCACTAAAAACTGTCACACTGCAGACACTGTAGCGATATCACTGAAAAATTGTTAAAGCTATGTAAAAAGTCTAAATCGCACACACACACACACACACACACACACACACACACACACACACACACACACACACACACACACACAGGCTTCATAAAATTATATTATTGATAATCGCGCATGGACTCCTTTTTGGGTACCGGCTCGTGCATATCAAACGAGGGATCAGATACACGTTGAACATTTTATTATACTCGTATGCGCGTCCGTCTAAGTGGGTAATCATGTACACTAGTACCAACTAAACTTGCGTTAATATAGTCCTTCACGATTTTGTCGAGATTCACTGGGTCACTAGCGGCCAGTGCCTGTTTCACTAGTACAGGCATATGTGCCTGAAGTCACTGCTTTTCTGCATTCTTTGTTATCATTTTCATTCCCCACGGCATGTCAATCGTGGACGGTAATTCAACTTTGGAGGCAGGTACAGTCGCGGCGCCAGGTGCAGACTGTCATGCTAATTTCACCAATCGTTCTTGCATGATCGAAAATGCTTTTACCACCAAATCAAGGATGATCCCAATGTCTTTATCCTTAACCACATCTATATCTCTTATGTCAAGTTGTTTAGCGACCAGTAACGTTTTTTGGGACATTCTTTTAAAGCAAACTGCAATGACGTCAACGATTCCATTGCCGTAAACGGTGTGATATATGGGCGTGCGTGAATTTATTATTCGCACGGATGTGACTCAACTCAACTTGTGCGTTGCTGAGATGCACAATTGTCATTGTTTTATATAAACAATCCAATAAATGATTATTGTGCCCACGCTCACTCGTTGGTTGCTACCTACCTGTTAAAGTTCTGTGACGTCACGGATATACAAACTTACCATAAGTGTTCTCAGAGCAAGTGAAGCAGATGTCCAAGAAAATCTTAATTAGGATAGCGTCGTGTTGTTATAAGGTAAATAGACTGGATTGGTTGGCGAGATCGAAACAAGATCTGCCGAAGTCACAATAGAGGCAAAACTGTATAAAATGTATCCTTGACATCCCTTGATTACTTCGCACATTAGATTGACCGCCACCATAGAAGTAATGTTGACTTATTGGGGGTGCGCGATGAAAATCATATTCGTTCGGAGAATTATTGTAGGCTGGCATCCGGAATTTCACAATTTCATCCACCGTTAAGAAGTTATAACCGCCATTATATGGGAGCACAATAGTATATTTGCCGTTTTCCAGATAGTGATCTTTGATTAATTCTACACTAAACGAAGTGTGTGCAGTTTCAACCATCGCATCAAAGGCCCAACAATGCCAACC
>JAECUM010068850.1:0-20594 GCA_016617855.1 Megalonaias nervosa
GTATACATATGGTAAAAAAGAAAGCTTTATTACATAAATCTTTCTTTTGTTTCTTTATGGTGGAAAGTGTTATGAATGACGTCATCATCCTCCATCTTGGAACGTCATCAAGATTCGAACCTGGATTCAGTTAAAATTATTTAGGAATAGGACTTGTATTTTTCAGTACTAGGATAAATATTTGGATTGTCTTCACAAACTGTAAGTCCTATTTTCTATTTTCACTTTTTCACCGTGTTTTCTAGGGAATAAATTATTTTTGTTAAAACTTTCAAAGCTTGTTGGTTTCACTCTTTTCTTTTGTTACTTTTTAACGAGCCCATACGTAACACACGATATTAGCGAGGACATTCGAACGCTGAATAGAGAAGAGATACTCAAGAATTTAATATTGACAAATACCACAAATTATTGTCAGATAAACAAAATCATTTAAAATTATTGAACCTTGTCTAATTTCCTGTTGTCAAGTTGGCACCCAAATATGTCATTATAAATTATGTATATGGATTTATATAGTCAAATACACACACTAATATTTGTCACATGTTAGTTGAATCTATAAAATATTTTAATTGGCAACTGGGATATTTCAAATCATAGCTTGCCTGACAAATATCGAATATCTTAACGTTCGTTCTTATTTTCCCTATTTTTATTCTTCTTGTTATCTTTATTGAGCTTTGGTTAGTTTAATAAAAAGTATCCTATAAAGATATCATTTTAAATTATTAGTCTTAATTAATCTCGATCCTCATATTTACAATTAGGAATTCTATATGTTCAACGCATTTCACGATGATCCATGGGTGATTAACTTCAAGCCTACAGTATGGGTACAATATTATTTTTAGTTAGTTTGATGGGGCTCCTATGGGATTTGATTTAATTAATGTGACAAAATGTACTTAAGAGTTTAGTTAAATATATGATTTCACTTCATTCCTTACTGTTTTAAGTGCTCATAAGTGGGTTACTGGCCCAAAACCCTATTTTGCCTTGGACGACAACATAATTCTTCCCCCCTCCATAGCCCCCTCAAGTTAATCTAAACTACTACGAAAACAACTTTGTTGAGGCAACAAAATTTATTTCATAATCGTTATCTAAACTACTACGAAAACAACTTTGTTGAGGCAACAAAATTTATTTCATAATCGTTTACCCATCAAGGACATGTTATTGAATCGTCGCCGTCGTCAAGCAAAGTAGAGGTTTGATCCAGAAACATCCCTTTTACAAGACTGCTTATACATTTCACACAAAATTTTACGATATAATTTGCTAGCAATTTTTATATCTGATATTTCAAACAAAATTGCTAAAGATTAACTGTAGCAACCAATCTTTTAAAAAAACTACTTTGCTAAAATCAACATCACATTTTTGATATCCCAACGCTAATGTATTAATGCCATCAGAACAATATCGTTTATCATCGAAATTAAAAAGGATTGATTTTTTTATAACATCCGTCTCAATTTTATGACAATTAGATTTATTGCCATCATTTCGACATGACCACTAAAACCGTCTAACGCCGACTTATAATTATCAAATTCTATTACCTTACCGACCTCATTACTTTTTTATTTCCTTGGTTCGTTTCTTGACCTTATTACGTTATCCAATAAATTCCGTAATAATTTTCATTTAAACTTCATCTTTAAACTTTCCTATTACTTCTTCATTGTCATCGCAGTGATATCTGCTGTCTCTAGGCTAATCAGAAAGATCAAACAGATCCCGGTGTTTATAAAATTCTTTGTAAATATCATCATATTCTATCTTGTACATGAGAGAATCAATGTCAGTGAACAGCAACTCTGCATCAGACAACTCAACTTTAACACAATTGTAATGAAAGTCGTACATCAACCATTTTGATATTTCAAGTACTGCTATACCAAGTACTTTCTCTTGTGTATCGCGGCGAGGTTTTCATTAAAAAATTTTATGCTAACACAATTGTCTGATACTACAAGTTATTAAAACGCTTGGCTTTATTGACAATCTCGATGTTAACACGCTTTCTGATATTTTCCATGGTCTTTCCGAAGACGCTATTGTTCGTGAGCTTGAAATGTTTTTCAAATTCTGTTGTTGCAATTGCTCTTCGTCTAGTATTTGAGTCAATATAATCTTTCATCCAACGTAATTGATTAAACTTTAACACGCTATAAACGTTTCTTAGTATCAGACCATGATCAAGTGCCTGTTTAAGGTTTTTATAATGCATAATATTATCCGTTTCTCAAGAAGATTTGGAACTAGTCTTTGAACAACTGATTTACATCTATTGCTAGAAGTAGACGAGTAAATTACGTTGTTATCCTGATAACAAACTGTAATCGATCAGCATTGATTCAGGACGGAACGGATAATCTTTACGTGCGTCATGTAATTTCACAGGGTAGTCGAGATCAACTTCAGCAAAATAACCAATATTATCAGGTAAAGTTTTATCCGTTTCTTTCAAAGCGCTATATCAGGAAGTCTCGAGTGGACAACATATGGAGAAACAAGCAATCTTTGGATAAAAATACACTCTTCAGCAGCTGTTTGGAAGTTTCAGTTACGAGGACGATTAAATGCTGGTGTCGGCCGCATATACAACTGGAAATTAGAGGGATCGACAGATAATACCACATGGACAACTCTGTGCAACGCAACGGGTGTTTATATCTCAACGAGTCAACAGTTTACTATCGCTGATTTTAACACGGTTAACAAGTACATTCAGTTTCGGATATATGTTGTCAACGCAGAAAGTCCTTATCCTGGTTTGACAATGTTTCAGCTGTACGCGATTGATGATTTAGTGTAGATGTAATTCTATAATGTCTGTTGATCCTCCGTCGATCAGAGTTGCAAAAGAGTTTTACGATCTTACATTTAATCCTGGAACGGAAATATTGGTGGTAGCTAATATTGATAAACTAGACCCATAGAGTGCAAATGAAGCACGAGCATCAAGTATAATTGCTAAAATGAAAAGTATAATTTTAGAATACCTGGTTTAACAGATAATGAAGACAATTTTGTTAGAGTTGCGGGTATGAGAGGTCCACAGCTATAAACGCTATCCGAGATTTTGATATTATCAGTAAGTACTGTCATCCAAACGATTTCGAGGAGCAGAGACTAAAAGCTGAGTCGTTGTTGACAAAGACATTGCTCGAGACTAACAAAGAAAATTCAATAGCTATTAACAGATCTGAACTTATTACAGCAAAATATCATGGTGGTAAAAAACCAGAACAAGATCGAATAAAAAGTTCATGATGAACTTAATGACCTAGCAGAACTATACAAAAATCGATTCACAAAAAATCGCAGGATAAGTGACAGTTTTGTTAAACGCAGAATATTTCGCGAGGTAGGTATGGACTATACTTATAAGAAAACATTGCTCGAGGTCGCAGATTATCATGATGACGCTAATCCACTGGCTACAGCATATATAATATTGGTTGACTCGTTGACACAACAGCGATTATAAAAAATATTCTGAGCAACAGATAAATGCGGCACTGATAGCAGTAAACGCAACTGAGTTGGCGATTGAATCTTACAGCGATGCTGAACGAGATCTGTTTTATCAAACACTCGATGACATAACAAGTATCAGCAATATAATCAAACATGATAATGTCGGAGTAGATTTTATTCGTTATAAAAAGATTTTACTAAAAGACTATAAAAATGAAGTTAGAAAGCTGCTGACAGAAACAAAATATAAAAATATGAAAGATTTAATTGTCTGGTATCTAATCCTAACCGCAGATAACATCAACCTGGACACTGATAAAAGTGGACTTTTGTCTTTTGCAACAGCACATACAGTACTTGCACAACATCTAGTGCGTAACAATATCAAAATTAATGATTTAAGCTCTGTACTAAATTACATCGAATCAACAAAAGATCTTTACCAGGACAGTGTAAACGTTATTACTGAAATACCAGCAAATTTTGATCCCACGTTTGTTGTTGAAATTCATATAAAAATTTTTAATGATGGTTATGAGGATACATCTTCTGATGTGTACAATGAATATAAAACTCTTCTTGCTGATCCTAGCAAACTAGATATTTGCATGTCAACCAATCATAGAGGAGCAACCACTAGACGAATTGAAATATTGCTTGTACACATGATTATTTCACTCGCTTCAATCGTATCCATTGTTCTAAACATTGTCAAAAGCCTGAACACTTTTGCGAACAAATATTCCTAACGTAGTCATTTCTCATATCCATTTTGAATGATGAACCTCATATTGTAATTGCAACTAGGTGTAACATCTGTAAGGTTTATCTTAGCTAATCAGATGCACTTAATCTTTTAGCTAAAACAACACGTTAGCAATGTATCTAAATACACAATTCAATTTTGTTCTCAAAAATAATGAAATTTTCTCCTAAAAGTATATCCATTTGACTCGTACAACCGATTGAACTGACGCACAAAATTTGACCAACTGTACAATACTAATGAAAAAAAGAGTAAGAAATGCTATGATGATCAGTTGGGAAAATACCTTCTACGTAAGAGAAACTGTGTGACATTCATGTGATTTGCTTTTAAATTATGCAGCCCTCTTTGGTATGAAGAAGTATATTTCTGACGCTAAGCACGATCTGCACTGTGTAAGTACTGTACATTACAGTATAGCCCCGTCTCCCGGTAGAATTTTGTGGGTGAATTCCAGCTATAAGTTTTCTGCCAGTAAGACTGAACACCTAATGCAACCAAAATGGTGCTACAGGGCACTGAAAACCCCAGAAAATGACACAAGATATAAGCAATTGTTTTAAACTTTTTACTTTTCTTGGGCTTTGATAATGATGATGAGGAAACTGACAATCAGAACTCGTGTTAAAGTTTTGTATATGTGTACAATGGTATCTTTGAGGTACACCATGTATGACAAACTATTCGTGCTGGAATCATTTGTTCACGAATACGTAATGGTAATGTTATTTTCCGGTACGAGGTTCTACAGGGTGGAGACGTAGAGAAGCTGATCAAGAAGTACAAAAGTACTGATGACACACCTGCCAGCTACGTCACTATTGAAGACACCTTTGAGGTCACTAAAAGATCTCACATTGCTACTGGTCATCGTGGCATGGACTGAATGACAGAGAAGTTGAGAAGTAAGCCAACATCACTATGAGATGCCTTGAGCTTTACAAGTCTTATTGTGTTGTGTGCCAGTGAAAGGAACATACGTCTACCGTCAGAGGGTGTTGTTGTGAGGCCTCTTCTCACCAGTGAGTTAAACTCGGCGGCTATGTGGATCTCTATGATATGCAGTCCATGACCAATCATGGTAATACACGAATAATGGTTTAATTACAGAAATAGGAGAGGGAGAGACAAATACAGTTACAGAAAGAAGACAATGAAATACAATTGCAGATGCAGAAGGAAAGAGAAAAGGAAGAAAAGGAATTTCAATTTAGATTAAAAAGAATTAGAGCTGGCAAGTGAAATGTAACCCTCTACTTTACAAACAAGTTCAGCTTTTAATGTTACTAAGAATATTAGAGTAAAACCCTCTTTTAAAGGAAAAGAAGCAGATAAATATTTCCTCATTTTGACATAATTGCTGAAAAATTTGAAATAACAAAGAGAGCACTGGAGTAATTACAATGTGCACTTTTTGCCACAGCTCATGACATCTACACTTCTATATCAGTACAGCAAAGTGCTAATTGTGCTCTAGTTAAGGAATTTGTAAGAGAAAAAGAATAGTTATTTGATAGGTGGTGCTTAGCAAAGAACGCTGATTACGACAACCTCAGACAACTCTTATTAGTTGAAGAGTTTAAAAACTGCGTCCATAGAGACGTTAAGATTTACCTTGATTAGAACAAGGTCGAAACTTTAGAAACTGCTGCTCTTACAGCTAACGATTATTCCTTAGTTCATAAACTTTCTTTTGTCAGGAAGTCTTCCACTCAGCAGTCTTCTGGTAAAATCACTATTTGAGCGTAATACGAGTACTTCCAAATAATATCAAACTGGCACAACTTTTAGAATTCAAGTTTCCATTAAGACTGATCAGAAGTCCATATATCTTCCTACGTGTACCATTGCAAGAAGAAATGGCACGTTATTTATGATTGATACAAATTGTAATGTAAGCAACATAATCAAGAAAGACCTACTCCAGATGCACTTATTTGTATGAGGTCAAGGTCACAGTAATTTAATTGAAAGGAATACATTTGTTGTTTCAAACAAACCCCAGTCTGATATTATTATGGAGAATTTTGAACCATTCATGTCGAATGGTTCAATATCACTCAAGGGTGACTCGGCCAAAACTATCCCTATTACTAGGCAAAGACCTATCTGTAAAAAAAGCTGTGGGTAGTCCACTCGTAACTGACAAACCTTGGTTGGATTAGAAACTCAATCCTATTGATTTATACCGAACTTGTACAGGTACTAGAGCTATGGTAAATATAGCTCTTGAGAATGATGTCTTTCAGGAAAGTATAATTTAGCTGACACATGTATTTGTCTGGCTTTGGTGAGGTCACTTTTGCTCCTCGTTTGAATCATTCAAAAGGTATGGATCACAGTGATCCTCTTTTAACTCTTCATTCTCTTTATTGTAATCAGGGTGACAAACGACAATCACTTGTCGTCAGACAGCAAAAAGATGATAATGAAATCTCCTGTTTTTTCATTGAGCCATTAATAAAACCGAAGCCACAGAAGAACTTCTTTGCAATTTTGTTAATAATTCGGTCCTTATGAGACAATGGAGATCACCTGAGTTAAACTGCTGCTAACGAGTGGTCGGTGAACTATCAATGTGTAGTTCCAAAATCTTAGAGACGGGAAATTCTTACTGTGACCAATGCAACTCCTTTGGCTGGCCATTTAAAGATCAATAAGACATATCACAAGATCTTGAATCACTTTTATTGTCCAAAAATTAAACGTAATCTTTGTGTATACTGCAGATCTTGTCACTCTTGTTAAACGGTAGGAAAACCCAATCAGAAGATACGTAAGGCTCATCTGCAACCTATTCCTGCATTTGACGAACCCGCAAGCAGAATAATTGTAGATTGTGTATGTCCCTTGCCTAAGACTAAGTCAGGTAATCAATACATATTGACCATAATGCATGCGTCTACAAAATTTCAAGAGGCAATTCCTTTGGTGAATATTAAAACTAAAACGGTAGTAAAAGTTTTGATAAAGATTTTACTCAATTTGACCAAATCTGTCCAGTGTAATCAAGGGTCAAATTTTATGTCTGGAATATTCCATTAAGTTATGCAAGAATTAGGCATCCAATAAATCATGTCTTCTGACTACCACCCTGAAAGCCAATGGGCTTCAGAAAGATTTCATCAAACTTTGAAAAATTTGAATCGGTCATGTTGTTTTGCTACTGGAAAAGATTTTGACGAAGGTGTTCATTTACTGTTGTTTGCTGTTAGGGAATCAGTTCAAGAATTTTAGGATTTAGCTCCTTTGAATTAGTCTTTTTGGACATAACGTGCGTGGACTATGGAAGTTGTTAAAAGAGAAATTTGAAGATATAGAAATTAATCTTCTTGATTATGTTCTAATTTTAAGCACAAGTTGTCAAAGGCTAATCTACACTCTACCCGGTCAAAAATGAAATCAAGATATGACAGAAATTCAAAAGAAAGGCGTTTTCAGTCTGGTAATAGAGTTTTGGCTCTTTTGCCGTACCACAAAATCTTCTTCAGGCTAAGTCCATACGCAGTTGAAAAGAAAGTAAGTGATTTAAATTATATCATCAGTACTCATGGGGAGGGGGGCAAAACCAAACATAACTTTGTCATATAAGTATGTTAAAGGAGCATGTTTATAGAGATAGCTAGGTTAATTATGCAATAAATTTAGTTGCAACTGTCCCACAGTGAGAATTTAAAGGATGGAATGCAATCGGACTTTCGTGACCTTAGATTAACCAATCTTTGTAACATAGAAATTATGAACAATCTTGAGCAGAAACTTTTAAATCTGTAGCAACAAGGAAAGAATGAACTTAAACAGCTATTACTTGAATATCATCATTTATTTCGAGATATTCCTACACGAACAAATCAAATATAAAATGGCGATGAAATTCTAGATTCTACACCTGTGAAACCGCATCCGTACAGGATAAACCCTCTCAAACAGAAATGTTTAGAAAAAGAAATTTAGCATTGCAAGACTTCGAGATTATTAAGGTGGGGTTTGATGTTGCGTGAATACAATATTGACACTAGGCTCGTTAAAAGAAAAGATAATTTAATAGCAGATGCACTTTCACGTGTATCACGTGTATAGAAATGTTGTATTGTTTCATGTATAAATTGTGCTATAATATTTCGTCTTATATAATTTTTAATTACATGCATATTTGTCTAATACTATAAAGAAAAGTTTTATTGCATAAATCTTTCTTTTTCTTTATGAGTAGAAGTGTTATTTATGTTATTTTCCATTGTTTGTTAGTTGTTTTTATTTTTTATTTCATTATATGCTATTGTAATGTAACATTATATGATGGACTTAACCGTACCCAAAATCAAGTTTATTTTCTACTGGACCTGACCTATTTATTTTTTTTTTTTTCTTCTGTATACAACTAAGACATAGCTCAACTATTCTCTTTGTGCATGGGTTTAATATTAAGATCATTATTAATAGAAGTAAACATATGTAATTGGGTCTGAGTCTAGGTTATTGGATTTCACCTACAATTTCCCTGGCTTACCTGTCATAGTCCAGTTATGTATTATAATTTTAGTAACAGACTTTCTAATTATAAATAACATTTTATTTTGTAAACACTAAGAAATTTATAGAAGGTTATTAGTAGCGTCAAAAATATGGATTCATTGGCAAAAAATGTAAACAAAATTTTAATGACTGTTTTCATAAAATGAATTAATAGAATTTGACTAAATGTTGGCAAAACCATTTCTTGGTAAACTGCTATTTTATTCGACTGTACGGCATATGTTAATGTGAGCGATTTTAGACATGGACTTTTGTTCTACAACATCCTTTAGTAATATCAATTTTTAAGCAATACGTCTTTATCTACTAAATTTGACTCTACATATTTTCATTATTGCGTGTGTATTTCATTTCCGCAACACTTTGGAACACTTCGGAAAGTATGGATAAATGTTAGAAGAAATGGACAGCGTTCTGAATGTTTTTCGTAAACGTTCACTGTTTCTTCTCTGCACACTTATTACATGGATTACCGACTGGGTTCATTCACAGGACATTCTGTCATCCAAAACAGAGTAAATTATACATACATGAAATAAATTAGAAAGGAGACCCCAGCATCAACGAATGATGAAATTGGAAATATACACTGTTTAATTTACTCATGTCTGTGCAATTTACATTTAAATATCAATTTCTCGATAAAGTCGATTCAGGATGTAAGACTTAATGCTACATGTCAACGGCAAAGATTTCAATGTCAAAAAAGTGCCAGAATTAGTTCTGAATGATGATGCGTGAATTTTTTATCGTGCTTTTCACTTACAAAATATTATTGATTTTTCAACAATGTGATGTTACTGATAATTATTATTATTGGTCGCGATATAGTATAATGCCGCATTTAATAAATATGCATACTTTTACACCCCCTAATTCCATTGTGATCTCCTTCCAGCTGCCTATAAATGATCATCGTTAACGAGTTTGATATGACTGATAAGAAGAAACTTTTAGAATGTGTACTTATATGCAGTCATAGCAATGAAACGCATCATGCTTAGGACGACATTGGATAACATCCTCTGTGTCACTGACTTAGAGTACTTAGAGTAGTAGTAGGTGCCACTGTGGGGCAGTTTTAATATGCGTTTAACCGTGGATTGCCATGACGAAGTACTGAGATTCGTTACTTTTTGCGTAAAAGTTTGAAAAGACGAGATCTGAAACACTTGAACTTCTAATGACAACTTAATAATATTTGTTTTATACATATCTAAAAAGCCGTTTTAGCATTAATTACCATTTTTATGATAAGTATTTAGAAGTAACAATGAGTATTGTGAAGACGTTTTTAATGTTGCAGTTTATATATAAAAAGAATCTCCTCAATTAACATATTTTAAAACAATTTCATACCTTAATTTAAAATATCTTAAAAATTTTCAATCTTTTAAAGAGTTTGTCCTTTTTCTCGCACCTTCTTCAATAAATGACGTTGTCTATTAAACATATTATATTGAGGATTTGGGGGTGGGGTAAAGTATATTTTCTCTAGAAAAAAGTGGCTGAATGATGAAAATTAATATTAGGTTCATTGAAAAAGTGTTTATGATATTACCAATCAAACACGGATGTATAGTTTGATATCTTAATCATTTTTAGGCACATAACAGGGTGCACTGGAATCAAAGATAAGTAGATATGGTTACTTTCTCTGCTAAACCCATTACTATTTTGATAAAATATTTTCTTCCTAATGGTTTCATGATACTCTATTGTTTTATTAATGTCAGATGTAAGTTTCTAACATGTACGTGTAGGGAAACTAACTTTCTCGTTAAAGTGGATCATATATTAAGTTAAAACTTATCATATACTGTTTTAAGACTCAAGGTAAACTGCATATCCATTACGGATTATGTTTAATCAAATTTATGTCTATGGTATGAAAGAATAATCCAGGGCAATAAACTTTATTATCCTGGTCCTAAATTTTAAATGGTTCAGACATTATCAGTATATTCATTTTTGAAATCCATTTTTTAAAACTCCTGTGTTAGTCGGTTACTCTTGTCTTTGTGTCGTGTGAAGAGATTTATGAGGAATGTAGAAAATGTTGTTATGTCTTCGGCAACTGGTGCCTTTTACAGCAAAGGCTTTGCGGGAGGATGGGAGTAGTTGAAACAACTGACAAAAGTTCCACTCAAAATTATGGGGCAAATAAGCAAATTTACTATCAGAGAGAGAGAGAGAGAGAGAGAGAGAGAGAGAGAGAGAGAGAGAGAGAGAGAATAAATTTTTAACACATGAAGCAATTATAAGACAGTACTAAGTAGCTAGTGATTGCAAACAATGTACGTACATTGAATTAATTACTAATTTATCTTCTTACTTGCAAGCAGATTGTAGCAAGTTATATAATAGCAAACATTTCAACCTTTATTATTCATGTATAGTTAGTCAAATTCCCCGACATGTCTAATAATTCTCACTCCAAATATCAGTGAAAAGAAATACCAAAAGTATTATTATAATACGTGTACGATTGAAAAACGTAAGTTTTAATATAAAACGGCGGTATGGAAACATGCATCCTTCCAGTGAACAGCTCACTATTCTAACCACTTCACATTTCAATACTGTCACATATTGTCACCAGCGGCATCCCAATAGTACGAACAGAGAGGACACATGCTACTATTGGGTCTACTCATGCATTGCTAATTCACCTACATTTGATATCATCAGAATGTTAAGAAACTTTTGAAACAAAAGGAAGTACATAAACATATTTGCATACTTGTATTAACACTAACTGCCCAACAAAGCAGCTATGGCTACCATACTCTATAGCCAAATTTGGCCAATGGACTGTCTTTACAGTAAAGGCGACCTTATGAATCACGTTCCATTCTTTTCTGACCTATTTACTGACAAATCAGTTGAAAGGATAATTCATTTATGTTCTCATTATTACAGAACATTACCTCTCTCAACTTAAATTCCTGTTACAAAACACGAATACAAATTTTAATTCTGGTTAAATAATTACAAAATTTATTCCACTGACACAATAACCTGCTCTCTATTCGGACTGAAATTTTATAAAATGCAAAAATAAGAAGCGTGGAGTAAATTCACTGGGAAACTTTCTCAAGATTAAATAAATTCAAGATTCGATCCATTCTATGTTCGGGCTGAAAAGTTCCCTTTCGTTCAGGCTGACACTTCGAGATAATGTACGTGAGCGTGGTAGCCCTTGCCTGGGAACTAGAATGGTTGCAGTCAATTTAGTGTGAAAGTGACCAAATGAAAAAATGTTGCCAATGTGACAACAGCAACTTAGACGCCACTTGTTAATCCATTGTGTCAAAGAGAAAGCTTAACGAGATGAGAACATATACGATCTGAACAGAGGCAGACTCTAGTACGATATATCAGCCCCCAAACTTGTATCAATATATAGGGTAGTTTTGGAGAATGATCTAGCCTATGTACAGAGTCATGCAATTATTGCAGACAGGTATGTCAGCAATACATGAGCGTACGATAAGCAATACAAATAATGATAACAGACCTACTTTAAAGTCAAGCTTTCTAAAGTATTTTTGACAAATTATTTGTTGGGTATAGTCATATAAGTGTTTTAATGTCGTGTTTATAAACTATTTATTAACTTCAGCCAATTTTGTGCCTCTTTAGTTATTGTAAATTTTTAGGTGCTGGAACAGCCCTTGGATATTTCTTTGCTGAGAAGTTAAAGCCAATTTTCAATAAGATTTTTATAGTTTTGATCTTGATGCTCACGACTCTAACAAACCATTCTTAGCATCTACTATAGTTAAGAGTCATTTTCAACTGAAAAAATTCAAACCCCCTGCTTATAGACTTCAGTATCTAACTTATTATGTAATGCAATAGAGGATTAAAGATTCGAAAAGCATGATATTTCTTCTGTTTTAAACATATGAAGTGACGTTTATATAATTTAAGTGTTTCATCAATAGCCCAATCATTTAGTAAGGATTAGACAATGTCGCGGAATTGTATAAATCCTTTAATTTATTAAAAACATGTACTCGGGTTTTGTTTTTTGTGTACAACGATACCCGAAGGTGATTTATGTATATTGTACAATATTTTGAAATAGTGAGTTCGGTTCATTCTACGCTGCACGTGCGAAGTGTTTGCGATGGGAAAAACCGAATACATCAAGTGCACAGACGATGTAAGGCTCCATCGTCTGTGTATAAATGCCTCACTGTAAGATTAAATCTTTACGGAACATCTTGTCAGTGACCACTCTGCTTAAGGACTTGCACATCTTCAGCTGTAGATGTATGTGAGTTATCGATTCATTTCTTGTGTTTAAGTTATAACTATTGTACTACCACGTTTATTTTTGTATATTTTGCTATGTAACTTCGGCTTACGTAGTATAATGTAAATATTTTCTATTCTTGTTTGTGACTTAGCAAGAAATTTATATTAGCAATATAAAGTTGCATTTGTGGGCGCTGATTGTTTGATTGACCAAGGAATTGAATGGTGGTCGGTGACAACCTGAAATACTGACTGATTGACCAGTGTGACTGGTAGCCAAGTATTCTGGTGACGGAGTGCAACTCCATGCATGTAACCTTTTAGCCGTGGGCTAATTTTGGGGTTTGTTATACCCAGTGTTTTGGGACTGTAAAGATATTATGATATCTGTCCCTTTTTGTTTTCATCATTTTACTATTTGAGTAAGTACCTCATTTTTCAATATTTGAGTGAGCACATTATTCTATATGAGTAAAGTACATCATTACATCATTGTTTACTATTTGAGGAAAACCATTCTTATCGTCGTGTGAAATTACTGTGAATCATTAACCTTTGTCCTTTTACTGTGTAAGGTCATTTATTTGTATTCACATTTATGTTGCATTATTAGGTTCGTGTGGATTGTGTTAATTTTTCCAGTATTTGGATCTTATACACGCACGTATTAATCATAATTCTTTTTTCATCCAAGTCATTGATCAATAAACATTGTATTTGTATCACCATCAGAAGTGTTCTGTTATAAATCCGAAATCCAACCTAGTTATCTTGTTACAAACTACCAGAATGGTACATAGCTTTCTTTTGATTATCGGTTTTGTCTGTCTTGATCAGATTCGACATATATTTTAAACGAGCTTATAATCCAAAACTTAGGCAGGCTTATTGGAATTTGCTTTTTCATAAGTTCTAAAAAATAACATCACAATAAAAACAACAAGAAAAACAAAATAACACAATAAGAAGAATAATAATTGTTAGTATTATTATTGTAGGAACTAGTTAGCATCTTTGTCTTTTTGAAGATGTATTACCTTTTGTTACTTTTAGGTGCCAATAATCGAAAAGAACAACTCCAAACTAAATATCTTAGAGACGACACATAGGTAAAAATTAACGTTACATAAATATTTCCCACCCCTGTCACCTGAACGTTATGTTTCAAACTTATTCCAGGGAAGATATGATCTATTGTGAGTAAGGAACTTGCTTCAAAGTCCAATTTCAGGGATAAAACAATTACTGGACCATAATACCACATAAACACTGTATGGCTCTTCTAGCCCGTTTACACGGTTACGTGTCGTGTACAGTTTTAAAATGCTGATTGTTGGCTACATTTACTTACCTAGTAATGCAAAGAAAATCCAAATGAACATCTTTATGGTCGTTTCAGTGACTACATTAATGTGTAGAAGATATAACAACGTAAAAAGTATCCCAGCTCCAGTCAAGAGCAAAAATGTACTACCATCGATATAATGGCTTTCAGTTGCTCACAGTATATCTTACTTTGTTATTCAGTCTCCATTGAAGTGTAGAGAAATGTTTTTTCTACGAGGAAGTTAAATGGGATCCGTGTATCGTTTAACTACCTGTGTATGGAATACGTGCCTTCAATAAATGCGTCATTTTAATACCAGTCCTGTGTATTGAATATGTGCCCTCAGTTAATGAGTCCTTGACGGTGGAGATATAATCTTGTTGATATGCAAAGAAGAGAATTAATAAGAATTTTACCTTCAGAATTTCATTCCATGACTTTGGAGCATCGTGTACATTATGAGTATCTTTTTATTCATAAATTATATTCCACTGGTTAAGTAAATACGAGTGTTATGTCCAAAGAAATATTCTGGAATGCTGTATTATCGGTAGTTTGGGGAAGGGGGTTGCTGTATTTTTTACAACACAGATGCATCTTAATGGTGTCCTGTTACTTTCATAAGAGTTTATACTGAAATAAAATCAATGTCAAGAGAAGTAATATAGGTGAAGGGGAATGTGGTTGTGGTTTCCTTGTGACCACATCAAGCTGTATCTAACGTAGCAATTCTTAAGCAGACAAGGTGAGATATTATTGTATAGCCATTACCAAAGACCTGTATGGTAACACTCCCGGGGGTTGGGGTGGCAACATACCGTCAGATTGTGCTACCCGCAATTTCCTGTACTATTTTACTGGTTTAGTAATTAGATAACTTATATATGCATACGTTTGTGTATTATATTATAAAAATGACGGATTAAAGTTATATCGTCCTGTCATAGCGCATCACACTACGACTAGCTATCGAGAAGCGAATAAATCTATAACGTTAGGAGTCAAGTAAATAGAAAATCATTTAAAATATGAGCTGCCAGAGAAATCTAATAAAAAAAAAAAACGGTTGGACGTTCGTTTATAGGACCCCAATGGTACCGCAACCAAATATAATTAAACATTATGATAATAGTTCAATAGCATCATCGCTAATATAATTCCAACTCGGAATAAATCAACGTCGGTTAGTTTCTCTCCGACAACATCCACATTCCCATGCGCTTGTGTACTATTTTCGTCTTCTAGCACGTAACGTTTCTCGTTGTAACAATTCAACCTTATTTTGTTGAGCTCTCACGTGTACGTTGTGTGATTCATAGATCGAGTAATGTTCATCGTGGTTCTATATAACCCGTCCTGTAACGTAGTTATGCAATCAAGTCTTACTCTCATCTTGAAGATTTCTTTTTTTTTTTTTAATTTGTATTCCCTTGGAACGCAATTTATGTTCTCATCTGCATGTTTGATCAAATACATTCCGCAATAGGTACCGACCATGCCTCGTCCTTAAACTTTCCAATAACCTTCTTATTAACCGGAAAATATTACTCACTTTTCTGCAGATAATCAAAGAAGTCGAACAGCTCCCGCGCGACATATATATCTCAGTACACGTTTTCCGTCTTTCCTCATAACAGTGATTATCCGTGTCAGTAAACAATAATTTTGCTTGATCACCGTATTTTTTTATGTACCCATAGTGAAATTTGTACATCATCATCTTAGATAATTCAGCACGGTAAATCCGCAGTAGATAGATTTATCGACGTTGATCATCGTCCGCATACTATGGATCAACACTAAATTATGATCAAATATTTTCATACTCACAAAACATGGCGAGGTTGCTAATTTATCACGCCTGGTAACATTATTGACCGACTCGAAGTTGACACGCTCCGTATGTTTCCCATTGTCTCACCGAACATGCTGTTCATCAGCTTGCAGAAATCCTTTTCAAAATCCGATTTGGCTTCTGTTCCTCTATCGGTGTCAAAATCGATGTAAGGTTGGTTGTTTCAACCTAAGCACGTAATTAATGACATCCACTCGCATGCCCGAATCAATATAATATTTTAGATTTTTTTCTTGCATCGTGTACCTATACTTATCCATGAAATTGGGCACCAACTTTGGTACGCTCGTCCCGACACCCTATTGTGCTTGTAAACATTGACTAACTGGACTCAGCATTTTCATCACATATTGTAATATTCTCCGGTGCGTACGGATCATTGTTATTATACACATTAAATTTTGTCGGATATTCCAAGACTACCACGAAAATGTAACTTGTATTATCGTCGGAATCCAGCAACCTTTAATTATCTTGATTCATCCACGCGAATTCTCTGCATTATTCTTAAATATAAACCCCTTTATGCGACACCAGTTTGAGAGCATCCTGAAACCGTTCTAGACTATTATGATTCGTTCAGTGCCCCCCTGGAGTACTGGGCACGCATCCGCCTTTGACATTAGGAATAACTTTTGATTTCTTTTTACCGTACTCCTTACAATTCGCCTTGATGATAACACGACCATTTTCTGATTTGGTAGGTTGCTCGTCAGCGTTTTTGGTCCATGTTTTACAACTCGCGTACTTTATTTCGCTCATGTTTGCTATATTACAGTTTACATAAAACATGGTTTTCTGAGGCACCAACGCGCATTTTACTAAAATGTCAAATTCCAACGTTGAATACTGCTTAAACAGCAACAACGTGTCAAACGGGAAAACACCAATGGCACGTGACCGGATATAGTAAACGAAATAAAATCAACATGTGTTACTGTCCATCTGTTATATTTGGACGGTAAGCGGCCCAGGTGGATTCTGTATAAATATTTTCGAGGCAGGAGAAGTATTAAAGGCTGAAAAGACTAAGATTACTTATCCGTGCAAAACTAGAAACTATTGGAAGTCTACCTGGGAAATGAATCCATACAGGATTATCAGGCAATGTTAACAAGAGCCTAAAGAACCTAGAGGAATGCACACTCAGCAAAACAGTAAACGACACCATGATTGGTAGCCTAGACATTGATGGGCATAGGATAGTCAACGTTGACACCACGGCAGCGTTGTTGAACGATCAAATTCCGACTAATAAGCATTTGACCGATTACGCATTGAAAACACCTAGCGACACGATGACAGGTAACCTCAATATGGATGATTACATGCCAAGTTATCAATCACGTCAGAGACTACGCACTAGCAAAATCAAGCAGATCTATGACACGGGATCTCAATATGGATGATAACAAAATTTGTATGAGGTCAAAACTAATCAACGGTTTTGACGTCACTAATAAATTATACGTAGAGGCCCGTCGAAGAAACATTGATCCCGATTTAGTTGCGGAAGCGTATAAATATTTAGAAACGATAAAATATGATTATCTCAATACGACTTTGCTATCTAATATTACTGGAGACGACTTTCCACCGGAAATTTTTTTGATCCTCGAACCTTGCACTGAACAGGTACCAAATACTTTGGATCTAATCCAGTTCGAAAAGAGAGGTGTTTGAAAAAGAACTCAATAAATACGACAAAACGCATCTAAACATTGAATAATTGCAGCGTTTCGTCTTTACAAATACGCCAACAAAGCAAAAGATATAACACAACCCGTATCTCTCTGGGGAATAGTTATTTGGAATAATAGAATCACAAGCCAATAGAGACACGCTTGAAGATATAGTGAAAATCAATCAGTTGACTGAGATTGTGCTTTTTATGCATCATTCGACCCGTATGTCATGGAGGCATTTATTTTTAAAACAGCTGATGTTAGCAAATACATCACATTTTTCACACACGCACACACACACTGTGTCCTTTGTGTGACATATCATAATGTGTAAAAAGTTCTGTAAAAACCAACTACAACAAAATTTAAAAATTGTCTGACGAAACAATTAAAATGTTCACTACCATTTCGACGGGGGCCCCGAGTGGCCGAGTGGTCTAAAGCGCTCTCCGTTACGGATCACTGCCATCTCACCTCTGTCTGCGTGGGTTCGAGTCTAGGATTCGGCGAATGTGGATATGTGAGAAAGCTTTCCAGTAGCTTCTCGTGGGTCGGTGGTTCTTTCCTGGGATTTCCCGGTTTCTTCCTCCACCATTAATACTGGCCGCCATGTATAGCCTATCGTGTGCTGAAAAATGGCGTTAAGCCCCAGAACAACAACAACCATTTCGACGATAATCCTATGAATTTAACACACACACACACACACACACACACACACACACACACACACACACAGTTATAGGTATCACAATTTTGAACACCCTGTTAAGTTTAAACTTATCAAGCATCGCCCTCTGTGACAGACGTATCCGCTCAGACTAAGTTTAATTTAATTATGCGATGTACTTCAAGTTTGAAGAACGGGAATTGTTGATTAGCATCAAAGTATTTCGCAATTTCGAAACGATCGCTAATCTGAATGTACTTTATTGCATCCTCCATGCGTTGTTTTAAAAAAGAAGCTCCCTCTCTCTCTCTCTCTCTCTCTCTCTCTCTGACAGTTGATTTCATCTTTTCTTCAGCTAGAAAATATCAGCTAGTAGTGCGTGTGTGTGTGTGTGTGTGTGTGTGTGTGTGCTTTGATTTTTAACGTACCTTCAACAATTTTTTAGTTATATCGCTACAATGTCTGCAGTGTTGCAATTTATAGTGATGTCTAGTACTGGGGCATCATACAGCAGACATGTAGCATGATGTCCCACCCGGTCACATTATCATGACACCATTCCGACCAGTCCTAACACCAACCAATTAATGCTGAGCGCCTAGCGAGGTAGCTGTTAGTACCATTTTTATAAGTCTTTGCTCTGACTCGGCCGGGGTTCGAACCCTCGACCTCCAGCAGCTAGCAGAGAAAGTTGCATAACTATTCCGAATTTGTGACAGAAAATATTTAGTTTTCCATTGTTATCTTTACGCTGAAATAGTGATGATGATGTTGGTCAGCAGTAACATCAGCATTTAATATGACTTAATTTTAATTTTTTACCATTAGTGATTGCCAGCTGTTGGGGTCGGTTTTGGAATAATATAGTATTATAGCAGTATTTTTGTATTATGCGCAAATATACTGAATTGATAACTGTAAGGACATATCTTACAGTCAGTGCTCAATGAGATGGTCCATTCATGATGCGGCCACATGGAAAGAGAACTGCATGGAGGCCTTGAAGGAAAGAGTCTTACCATAAAAAGTGCCTCCCCTACCTCCACAATTAACAAAGGGGTAGTGTACCATGGTTAGTAGCTTGAAATTATGATCGTGTTGTGCGTTTCAAATATAAAGGCAGAGAATAAGTGTATATCTGCGTCTCACAGTACAGTAGATAAGTTTTTTTTTTCTGAAGTACGCGATTTACTTGGATTGAAAGTAGCCAAACACACAAGCAGATTACATCTTCCATATTGACTGGAATTTGTTTAACGAGTTGAAAGACAGTTGGTACTGGATGGTTGATGCGGCCTACGTGGTGGAAAGACTAGAACAGGAATGGAAATATCCAGTTACGAAAGACTTTGTGGCCAGTCAAGTCACTAGCCTCAAAGTAGCCAGGAATCTGATCCAAGGCATGATAGAAGAGGAGGTGGAGAAATTACCAGGCTTCATCCAGCCTCAGTATGTGAGAGTGGGGACAGTGAAGGAGGCCCTTGATCTTGTCATCCAAGTGAGGAACTTCTTGCAAGATATAGCCAATTTAACCGACTGGTCTTTTGTCCAGCGGGGCTTACAACAATTAAGGAAATCTGAAGACATGATGAGAATAGTGATGAAAGAAGAGGTAAAGAAAATCAAAGACACCTGGACAAAAGAGAGAAAGGAGAAGGAAAACAGAAAGAGAAAAGAAGAGTTTGAAAGACTGAACAAGAACTGGATAAAGCTGCAGGAAAGATTTAGATCAATGGGACATCCTGACTGGATGCCAGTCGAAGAAAAGAACAAGAAGAAAGGAATCATAGAGAAAGTGAGGAGCTGGTGGAAGAAGTGGAGAAAATAAAAGAAGAACCCAAAGGCCCTTTTCAGGGCCACTTTCATAGGCCGCGAAAAGATTTATTCTTTCTTGCCTAAAACTTTTTTAGTTGATTGTATATTTTATGTTTAACTCCCAAAAACATTATTCTCTTACCTAAAAATTTTTTAATCGTTTGTATAATTTGGGTATGATA
>JAECUM010068853.1:0-12963 GCA_016617855.1 Megalonaias nervosa
CAAATTCATGTTTTGATGCTATCATAAATAATAGGTTAGTACCAATTTTTAGAGAAGAGGAGGTATATCAATATGGCCAAGAGAGCATTGGGATATATTTTTACAAAGTATACTTATGGGCAAAGCTAATAAAATCTACAATTCGCGGTCATTACAACAAAGTGCTAATTATGATGTGGTTAAGGAATGTATCTTGAGGGGATATGAGTTGGTGCCTGACGTATATCAACACAAGTTAGGAATTTCAAAATTGAAACTGGACAGACCCATGTTGAATTTGCAAGAGAAAAAGAACAAATATTGGATCAGTGGTGCTTGGTCAAACAAGCTTGATCAAGATTAACATAACCTCAGATAGCTTATATTAGTTGAAAGGTTCAAATATTGTATCCATAGTGACGACAAGACCTAGAGTGGCGAGTAAAAGGTTGAAACGCTAGAAAATGTTGCTTATACAGCTGATGATTATTCCTTGACTCAAAAGTTTCTTTCATCTTTAAGTTTTCCTCTCAGCAGTGTTTCTGGTGAAAATCATCTCATTCTCGTATCAGTACTCGCAAGTCTGAGTCTGGCACGTTTAAGATATTATAATTATGACAAGACTGATAAGGAATGTTTATCTCTACCTATGTGCACTTATTGCAACAAGAAAGTGCATGTTATTTCTAATTGCTACAGACTGAAAAATAAGCAACATTATAAAGACAGACTTTCCAAATGCTCTTATTTTAAGAGGTCAAGGTCACAGTCATGTATTGAAAACAATACATTTGTTAGATCAAACAAATCAGTCTGATTTTATTATTGAGAATTATACGCCATTCACGTTGAAAGGTTCTATATGACATGTGGGACATTCTGCCAAGCCCAACCCCATTAAAATATTAAGGTACACAGGAGCTTTTCCGAGTCATTTATTATCAGGTACATTGCGTGTATCTGAACAAAATCTAGTCAGAGTGTTCTTATTCAGGATGTAAAGTCCGGCTTTATTTTTCCTTTCCAGTGTAGTGAACTCATGACCAATGGTCCACATACTGAGCTGCTATGGCCACCTACCTAATAATGTCTGAAACCAAAGATTTAAAATAGATAACAGTAGGAAGTTGAGAAGAAAAAGGAAAAGATCAAATGATTAAATTGCATTATAATTTAATAAAGTCATCCAGATAAGCATGTATAAATATGATACATACTTAACTGCATACAGCGAATAACTATAATCATCATCACCACAAAAATGTTTAATATAAAAGATGCAACCCAAAGAAATTAATTTCGGTCAATTTGTATGTCATTATTGAATAAATACAAGAAGCTGGCCGCAGCCTGCATGTTGAGTCCACTCATGAACAATATTAAAAATGTTGGTTACAATGGTATTAAAGTGAAAGAAACTGCAACATAGAAGGTAATCTAGGGGGTTGACAGATGAACGAAATTACATCAACTACCATCTAAGGTGGAGGAGTCTTGACAAAATATGGCATCACAGGAAGACATTTGCAATACTACTGCATTATTACATGAAAACAACATCTTAGTTATCTTTTCTGTCTGCATGGACATTCTCTATTATAATCAGACAAGGTAGTTCTTTTCAAACCTGATGAAACGTCAAACTGTCAATTTGTTTTTGGAAGGAACATTAAGCAAGACAATTTCCTTTGTAAAGTGCAAATGTATTGAGTAATTCAAATAATTTCATAATTACTTATTCAGAGAAAGAAGCAAACAAAGTTTAAGTTATCTGTGCTATACTTCCAATTAGATTTTTTTCCCTGAAGTCTAGAAAGACTTATAAAATTGAGAAGTGGGCATAGGACCTTTGAGCACACTAAAACACATGTTAAAATACAAGTCAAGAATATAGATGCGATATAATCTCGTTGATTGACATTTAAATGTCTGACAAACAAAACAGCTGCATAAACAGATTCATCTGAAAGATGTTTAATAAGTTTTGCCTTCAGAATATTCAGACAAACTTAAGTTGGAGCAATAACATTGCACTAGACTTGCATTTAAGGTATGCAATGTACCATTTCAAAACTGCTATATCTTACCAAAGTATACACGTCTCAATAAACTATGGGTAAAGAAATTAAAATGCAAACTTCTTTAAAACTCACATACAAATATACACAGGAAGAGCATATTTGTAAACAGAAGCAAAATTTAAACTGGATGTTAAAAAACCGTGCTGGATAATTGTACTGAAGTACTCTTGACTTCAGAGACAACACTCTATTGTTGATGGAAATATTCAAATTTACATTTTTGAAACATGGCAATACTTTTAATGTTTGTTTATTGAATGACAAATATATAAGAACTACTTCACTGACAGGAAAAATATTTGCTTAACATAAATATGAAAATGTACAAATAACAAAACTATAAATCTGAACACAAATTTAAACTTTCTTGGCCTGAATGCAAATTAATCGAATTACTAAAAATAAATCTAAGAACACACTGTAATCACAACTGGAAAATCTACCCTATTTGTCAGCCTATAAGTCATTGTCAAGTTTAAGTCAAATTTGCACATTTTGTACAGTTTCCATCCTTCATCCATATAAAAATAAATGCTGACTATTAGACAAGAAAAGAGCAATACCTTGTATTTTTACAACTCTTTGTTAAACATAGCATCGTGAATTTCCATAAATTCGCAGATCAGCACCATAATGTAGATAAAAATACATAATTTGTTTCACACAACATATTTAAAACAAATTAGCTACTTTTAAGTACAGATGACCTGAAAGTTAATAATTTACATATAGGTTAAAATTCGCAATGCTGTGTGAAATGAACGTATGCAACTTCCCTTCCATTTTCAGGAATATTGATAGTATGTATTGCATATTACACGGACATTGCATCGCTGATGTTAAAATGTCTTTTCCAGAGTTCTGTTTTGATGAGAGAGGCATGTGCATTCCATCGCATTTCATGCTATTTTGTACATTACTGCCCTGTTTATCTGCAGCTTTTATGAAAGAGAAAACAGTAATAAAGTAAACGGTAAAAGTAAACTAATAAAATACATGCCGTAATCCTTCAGTTCCAAATTTAAATATGCACAATGTTTATATCCATATAGGCTCCATTTAGGTCAAATTCAAAAATTGACCACTGAATCATATTGTGTAATTTCTTTCTATGCACAATGATGTCTCCTTTCCAAACAAATAAGAATAAGTTCATGTACACTTCCCATAGTCATATGGCATATGGTTTTCATCTTTGCTCATGCTAGTTGTTAGTCTGAATGACATTTCTGTCGTTGAGTATAAAATGTGTCACTGGTTGAGAAACTTGCAAGAGTAAGCACCTGACATTACATGGTACTGTATTCATAATACCGTATGGGTAGTCTCATTTCCGGATTTGATCTGGTCTGCCGAACATTGACCTCAAACAGGTTTTAACTGGAATGACTTGACTCAAGCATTAGTGTTTTTAATTAGCATGTAAGTAACACTGCAAAGCTGTTTTGTTCTTGGAACAATGGATATCATAATTAAAACTAGAAGGAATTGTTGGCAAAGTAGTATCAATTGATAATGGAATATAGCATTGCCTTTGTACAGGAATATGATCACTATTGTGAACTAATTTAACAATACAGATTATAATTGTCCTTAAACTTCTTTCTCATATCAGGGCATATTTTATTTGATCACAAGGTGCAAAAAGAAAAATGCGATGAAATACCTGTCTTTGTCATTGTTGTTCATTTTCTAACGCACATATATGTAATCAAATTAAAACAACATATAGTATTAGTACATACTGTTTTAGCGCAATTACATCTGATGTACATGAATTTAATATAGAAAATCATGTAGACAATTTAAGATCCTTCTCATTGTCGGGTGCTAATTTATTTATCCAAAACGATAATTATTTTACGCATTGTTTTCCATACTTTTGGAGAAAAATATTTTTTTACATAACAAATAATTACATGATGAACGATAACACAATTTGAATGACATAATCCATACACATGTTGATTTGGAATATGGAATATACGATGACGCCCAGACTTGCTAATCCAAACGTATCAACTTATAGGCCAGCAAATATTTATCATCTGTTTGAATTTTGCAAATAAAGGTTCTAGTTTTTTTTTTTTAGCTTTAACATAGGTTTAGATTTTGAATTTCTAACAGACTTTAATCTGGCTCCATGGACATTTTGCCATAATAGGTTCCTTCCTCTTTGCCTTTTCACATGCTGCTTTTCCTGGTAGTGAAGCATTTCTTATAAACTGTCCCAGTTATCTTTCTACAGCTGCCTTCTCCGCCTTAGACCATGATACTCTAGTCATTTTCTTCTGTTTTTGCTTTCACACTTGACTTGCAGTTTTTACCTAACAAAATATCCCTTTTACTTTTCTGATCTTACATTCCCCAAACATTAATACCATTTTAAACAGGAATTGTTCAACTGTTTACCATGTAAGGTCTGTTCCATTAAGACATACAATGGACCCAGGGAAGGGACGTTTAAAGTGGTTACTCACCTAAAGATGCAATTTAAAATGTTCTTATCATTTCAATATGAACTCTGTGAAATAAAAGTACTCTGGCATATTGTTTTAAAACAAATGCCCTCCCTGGGTACCATGTATGTTTAAATGTAACAGCCCTAAGCAATGTAAAGAAACCAATACTGACAATAGGAAACAATAAAATTAGGATCTTGTGTTCACACTGACAAATATATTATTGTAACATACTAATAAACTGCTTTAACAGCAACAGCTACCAATGAATATCATCTACAAGCATAGTAAATATTATGTAAAATTGTTAACCTCAGCATTACAGCCATATAGTACATGAATTGTAGCCATTAAAAGAAAGGAAACAAGTTTAATGGTTAGCATTATAGGAGCACATCAAATGAATAAAGGAATGATGTGCCATTAACTAAATATGATTTAGATATACTGGAACAATTAGATTTGACATAAAATGAACTCAGTTTAATATAGTGGGATAATGCTATCACCCATTTTTAACAATCTTTAAAGTGCAGACATTAGCAATAACAGTGTTTTCTTTATTTTCATGTGAAAAACTTGCGATTTGTAAGATAACTATATTTCTGCTGATGCTCTAATGCTATGAAATATAATTATTTTGATACAACAAAAGGTCCAAGCAATCTAGTATGATACATTTAGATAACATGTTATAATTATGTAATTTCAACTTATAGATATCACTAAGTGGATATCCATAATACATGCGCTCGTTTTCCAATAGTGATCATCGTGGGATCTTGAAATTGGTTGTCTGTAGTAAAAATCAAGAAAGAAATTCACAGACTTAGTGGTTTTTGTGATCACATCTGGGTTTGGGGTTGTTTTTTTTCTTAAACATTGCACATCAATTTATTTCAAGTGCTAAACCCTAGGGGCATCATGTTTAATAAATTACCTACATAAATTCCGCTGTTATGTAAATTTAATTTGCATTGTTTTTTAGTTATTTTTTTTTAAATTTTGAATTTTATTGCATGCTATTGTAATGTAACATTGGATGTTGGACTTGACATTATCCAGAACAAAGTTCATCTTCTGCTTGACCTGAATTGACATTTTTAAAATTTTATTTTGTAAACAAATAAGACATAGCTAAATTATTATATATGTGTAAGGGCTTAATATCATGATCATTATTAACAGAAGTAAATATGTTTATTTCGTTCTGGGTTTAAATTTTGAAATTCCCTTAGTGTAATTCACATAGTCCAGGTTCTGCTTTCTAATAATAACTAACATTTTTATTTTGTAAACACCAGAATCATTCCAGAAGGTTATTGTCCATTAGGTATTAGGTCATTTTTCGAAAATGCTAAAAGTGACCTGAGGTCAAGTAGAGAAATATATAATCTTGTAACTGAAAGGATTTTTCAGTCATGCTTTAAGATTTAGCACTTTGAAGTTGAATTATAAGTTGTGTTCAGTATTTTATTTCGGGCTGGAATCTCTTACTTCAAATTATTGAATTCAAGTGATTGTTTACCCTGGAAATACAAAAGTGCTGTGATAAAATTCTTCGATAGAGACATTCACCGGAATTTATAGTGAATTCAAACCTGGAATGATATTACTGTGATTCAACAAAAGACTTGGAACGTCCACACTCTACGCTCTACTGAAGACACATTAACACCCTCAGCTTTGGATTTAATTTAGTCAGGGCTTTGAATCATTAGGACTTGTGTCTGTAATTCTAGGATTATTTGGGATTTATTATATAATACCATAAGTTCCTATAAATGACATTTTCACTTTGTATTCTAGGGAAATAAATTATTTGTTGAATATTACAAACTTATTGCATTTCACTCTTTTCTGTCACTTACCTTAAGAACATGGACTTGTAACACATCTCTTTCTTCTTCTTCTTCCTCTGAACCATCATCCTGATGGTTTTCAATAACATCTGTAAGAATAAACCTTGAAATATATTTTCTATTAAATAAAATATAAGAACTGGATACCTGTCAATTGTTTTCATTATCACAAATGCAATAACAAGGTAACAAGACCTGCTATGTGTCTTATATCTTGCTATGATCGGACCTATCAGATATGTGACAATGCTGAACCATAATGTATATTTGAATATAGTTTCATCATCATATTTGTTGAAGCTAAGAAAACTATATATCAGATATATAAAACACTTTAGACAGAAATTGTTTCGCTGTACATGAAACTCTGTCTAGCTATGATAAATATTTGGGTTAAATATCAGCAAAAAGACATATTAACAGACAAAACAACACTGCAGAATAATCGGACAGACTTTGGATACCACAATGACAACATCATCCTTCCAGCTATTTTTAATAATAATGATAAATACTGGATTGCAACGGGAACAAAAAAATGAATGAGCAATATGCAAAATGAGGTCATCAAAATTAAAGTAATCATATTTAAACAAATTAACTGGAATTTTAACACGCTGAATGACATTCTATACCTTAACTTTATACCTTATATCATTTCATTATTTCAAGGACCATTTATCAAGCGCAATGTTGATATCTTCCAAGGAGTCAAGATGATCAGTCTTTGGTTGCATCAGCAACCCATTCATGTTTTTACTATGCAACAGTAGTTCGAAGCCTTATAAGAAGCTGCTACTAGGGTACCAGTCAGTCATACCATGTAGGGCATAACCCCTGATATATACTGGTGGAGGGTCCATGCACTGCCTGAACAATCACTGATCTAAAGCATAACATATCGGCAATCAACAACAAGGACAAGTTTCCAAGAATATCTCTCATACCAGACAGCCTATATTGATAAAACTGCTCAGATTTGATTCTAATTGTGTTAATCATACAAAATTTACTCTGCTGCCTTTCTCCTTAGAGATACAATCAAGCAAGTTTGATTTTCAAAATGAGTTGACCATTTCAGTAGATCGATGTGTTATGGAAGCAGAGATATGCCCAATATGTTCGAGCTAAGTGTAAATTTTCTATTAACAAAAAGACAAATAACTTTTGGTGGTCAGAAACTTTAAAAACAAACTAAACTACTTGATTCTGTCTGGAAATGGGGCCCCGAGTGGTCTAAAGTGCTCACTGTTATGGATCACTGCCATCTCTGTCTGCATGGGTTTGACCAATGTTGGTATGTGAGAAAGCTTGCCAGTAGCTTCTCGTGGGTCGGTGGTTCTTTCTAGGGTTTTCCCGGATTCTTCTTGTACCAATGATACTGGCCGCCATGTATAGCCTATCATGTGGTGAAAAATGGCATTAAACCCTACAACAACAACAACCACAACAACAACTGTCTGGATATACTTCCAGGAGGAAAAAGGCGTCATGTTAACTACAGTATGACCAAAGCAATTAGACAATGGAACATGTATGCAGCAGAATTTGTTTAGGAAATGTGTGTGTATGTGTGTGTGTTCTTTGAATTTTTAATGTAGCTTTAAACTTTTTCAGTCACATCGCTATGATGTCTGTAGTGAGACAGTTTATAGCAATGTCTAGTACTGGGGCATCATGCCACATACATGTAGCATCTGGTCCCACCCAATCACACAGCACTGGCCTTAGCAAACGTGCGGCCCGATTTGGATCATTTTGCCGGGTCCCCTGTGAACAAGGCATTTGAAAATAAACTTTCAAAAAAGTTTTATATGATATTGAACTTAAAAACTTGTGTATGATATTGAATTTAAAATCGGTCCAACCAGCCTAAGGCCGGCCTTGCAATCACATTATAGTGACACCAGGCCAACAAGTGCTAGCACTAAACTCTTAATGCTGAGTGCTAAGCGAGGCAGCTACTAGTACCATTTAAAAAAGTCTTTGGTATGATTCGGCCGGGGTTCAAACCCACGATCTCTCGCATCCAAGGCAGACGCTCTAACCACTAGGCCATTGGCACGGTTTGTTCAGGAAGTAAGACAATGACCACCCCTAATCCCACTATATATATCTGGGGCAACATCTTACATAGTAAGACTAGGGTACCAGTGTTATGTTGCTCAGTTAGCAACATTAATACTATAGTAGTCCATCATTCAAGCATTAATGTCTAATTTCTAAACCAGTAACGCAGACAGTGCCTCTAAAATTTGATTCTTTACTGTCCACGTAACGGGACCTTCAATGGGACAACTACTTAATTCATGAACATCATTTAAGATTCAAACAAAGCTAGTCATAATAATACATTATATACTGCATAAGTATGCACTATTCATTTAATTCTACAGCAAATGTGGTTAAGGAATCTCAAGGTAGAAACAATCATGTTGTTTTGACAAGGTATGCTCTCCTTGCACACAGAGGCAGTGTTCTCAATAGATTTCCAAACTAAAGAGTCATTTGTCAGTTAATTCCAAATTCTCAAGGGCATTTTATAATATGTGTCTTCTCAAAGGCTGTAATTTAATACATTCCTAACACTATGCTGTATATGTTTCGATATTGCAGCTATATTAATGTGCTTTATACTTGAAAAATCATGGTCTGAAAAACATCAGATACTATAACAGTATCATCCTACTCCATTTTGATGATGCACCATTTTGACCCCATGTCATAAACTCTCAGTTCTCAAGAGAATGAATCTCTCAATGACAAAAAATTACTTGCTATAAAAATCCATTTCACTAATCCTGTTTTGAATCAGTAAAGTTCTCATCAAAGTCCTTAGTAACTAATTCGATGAGGCAAACCAACCTCTGCCTAAAACAGTCAGCTACTAAACATGTGATGGCAATGTGACAGACAGTGGACACCTACATCAGTAACACTGTTTAGAATACTGTAATGAATTCTCAAGTTCCATGCGGAGCTGTTGTAACCTATTTTCTTCAGGTGGTTCTTTGTTACTGTAATATGCGCATATTTACAAGAAACAAATACTTTTATGATACATTTCATAGTTGTATCGGCATCCTTTACATTTGTTTTAGGGGCCCCAAGTGACTGAGTGGTCTAAAGTGCTCACCATTCCAGATCACTGCCATCTCACCTCCGTCCACGTGGGTTCGAGTCTCATGCTCGGCTAATGTGGATACATGAGAAAGCTTGCCAGTAGCTTCTCTTGAGTCAGTGGTTCTTCCCGGGGTTTTCCAGGGTTCTTCCTCCACCAGTTATACTGGTCACCATGTATAGCCTATCTTGTGCTGAAAAATGTCATTAAACCCTAAAACAACAACAACAACAACAACATTTGTTACATATCAAAGTACTATGATCTTGGATGATGATAAAAGCAATTTTACTTTAAAAACAAATTTTCAATAATCCTGCAACAGAATCTTGATATTTAACTTAATCTGACCTATATAATTTAGATCTTTTGAAAATAAAGGTAAGAATGATAATAAATTGAAATTAAAATCTTCTCCTGTAACTTTGTCTTTGTCTACAATTATCTGCACTTTTCGAGAAATGAGTTATGATGGATGCATATGCACATTGGTCATTAATTTTTTAAAAATGGGTCATAAGCTAAATCTAATAAGCTATATTTTTACTAACAAGTAAGCGATTTTATTATAATACCACAATTTTCCCCAAATTTTATTAATTTTGCTTTCGAGACAAAATCTCTCCCCCAATCAAAATCATGATAAATACAAGAAAACCTCTAGGAATGCTAAAGTGAGTTTTTTTGTCGCATTTTCCCTGTAAATCTGAGTTTTCTATGTACTACTGTTGTTACTCTAAAACACTGTTTTATACTGGAGCATATATTACAACGGTGGTACAGGGAGTAGTAGACTTGTGTGAAGGTGCGAAGTGCGACAAATCTTAACTCAGGTAGTTTGGGAGCCATATAATTTTGGATGACGGCACCAAGATTTGTATGTGGGAACCATACATTTATGGCACAGGACAGTGTCGTCTTCTGATGTCCAGTCTAGGCCAACTATTAACCGTGTGCTAATAATTAGCAGGGAAATAGCACTTGTATAAGTCCATAGCTTTGTATCAATGTAACAAAACATCAGTGAAACAAATATTACAACAGACTTACTTGCCCAAGAAAGCTGTTGTCAACACTGTATGTTGATGTAAGCAATATGGTGGCTGTTAATTATAGTTGCTGCCTCGCAGCTGACTCATAGCCAGTTTCTGCTGACATTCGTATATATGTATGGAATAGTCCTAATAGAATAAAGTTCGTTATGGCTTTGTGTGAAGGGTAGAGGTATAAATAGCAATATGAAGAGTTTTCCAAACTTGAAAATTAATTTTTAGCAGGAATATATGTGTTGATGTGAAAGTGCTCTGACATATCACGTGTTGACATGGCCATCCCATTCCATCCCATTCAGTAACAACATTAAGTTCCACTAAATCGAGCTTAAACTATAGCCTGAATATACCTCCCCATTTATTTGTACCCACCCCCTTCCAATTTAAAAAACACAAGCACAAATGAGATCAAAGATGCTCAGAACTTAATCAGTTCATTTATTGATTTATAATTTCAAAACTGATTATTCCCTGGGGGTGGGTGGGGGGTGGGGGCTAACACAGTTATCATCTGCATGTTTTACTTCAAATGAAGTTTTCAGTTTAAAAGAACACCATGCTTGTCAGTCATTTCTGGTTCCTGGACAAGTCCATTTTCAGCGAAGGAGTATATGCAGGACTACACATGTATGCACATAGAAGGAAAATACTATGTTGTCTGCTTCCTATATTTACAATGTCGAATCAAACAAAAGAAAAGAATGACAACTATAAATGTGTCTTTCCCGTAGATTTAACAAGCGGTGTAATTTCTTTATTCATGTGAGGAAAGAGATATAAAAGTTTATCAACGAGACTGTCATGTACGGAGCATTATCTTCTGTTGGGGCATATATTTCATCATCAAGAGTGAGAACGGTACTAGCTTGAAAGGGACCAACCATTTACTTTTCGAGGGTATCAGGTACTGAAACAGAGGTATTCCATTTTCCTTTCCTTGCCTATCTGACTTTTTTAATTTTCTTTTTCTTTTTCGTTCTTTTTTTTGGAATAAAAACACACCAATAAAAAGCTCAAAATTCTTCTTGCATTATAAAGTTCATTTTGCTCTGCTTCGAGAGAGAGAGAGAGAGAGAGAGAGAGAGAGAGAGAGAGAAGTGATCCACTTCTTCGTTAACCCACTCTTATGACATCAGTGTGAACTGTTTGTGACATGGGAATATAATAATCAAGACCTTCGCACAGGGGCTCGTATTGTTGCTTACAATTTAACTGTCAGTCATAATATTATTTTATACCATGTGTATGATGATAGTTAAATATAAGCAATGATACGAGGCCCTGTGCATCAAGGTCATTGGTGGAACGGGACACAAGCAAGTTATCACAGATGATCAGGAATGAAAGAACGGACAGCTGTTTTGGACGAAAATAATAAACAACTATATAAAGAATCTTAATGTTTCGTACCAGCTTGATCGAGTATGTCTTGCCATCTTCCAAGAGTTAGGTCACAGGCGCATTAATTCTCGATGCAATAAAATCCATGTACACACCAAATCACGCGCCAAAAACGCCGCACTATATCAGTCTAACCGGGCTTAAAATATCGCACTTTTTGCTGGCATCACCAGTTTACCATTATTACAAAATTGTTCTTTTTAAATCACTAATGATACTAGTATTTATTATTATGAGTCGTATTTATTGTATTTAATAGGCATACGAAATTTACAGCGACACTGCACAGAAGCGATGTTCTTATTGGATGACAATCAGAAGTCACACGCCTTCTGATTGGCTAATCGTTTGCCCACCAGTCTACAGCCCAAGGAAGACTGCAAATTGTGTGAACTATACACACGGAGTGTAACTCATGGTCATACATTACTGACTTTGTGAGGACTATCACAATAACAGGTAGTTCATCTAATATGATCATTCTCAGCCATTTGCCGATGAATCATTTCCAGGACTGGTGTGTAAGTCCTCACAAAGTCGTCACGTCCTCGAGATGTTGGTGTGCATTCAAACTTAGGTCCTCGCAAGTATAGCAACACACACACACACACACACACACACACACACACACACACACACACACTCGTATCAATGATTGATTGTGAGATATGCAGAGCGATACCTGATTCAGAGTGGATTTAACAATTCGATAGCTGTAAATGCCGGGAAAATAGTCGTGTGCATTGTGCCTGAATAGACACTGAAGAGCACCCATAATGCAATTTTCAGTTCCTGGATCTATCTGCAATACCATTGGGCAACCTGTCAGTTAATATTTGAAGTACGTTAAAAAGCAGAGTTATAGTACAGCAAATAACCCAATTTTAAACTGTTCATATTGAAAGCAATATTAAAATATGAAGCGATCACATCAATATGACAAGCATAACATTTGTACAGATGCACTTTTCTTCCTTACTTTAAGAAAGCGAGACTACTTGTACA
>JAECUM010068856.1:0-13647 GCA_016617855.1 Megalonaias nervosa
ATATATATATATATATATATATATATATATATATAATAGAGAGAGAGAGAGGGGAGAGATAGAGGGTTAGAGCGAGAGAGTATTAGTATTGTAGCAGTGGTGGTTCGTTTATCTGCAGGTGATTTGCTTTCCGTTATCTATTTATCTGTTGTTGTTTTTTTTCCGGATTCAGTTGTTCTTATGTTTTTAGGTGTTGTTTCTCATTTTTTTAAAGTGTTTTAATCCATAAGAATTTTTTTTGTATTTTTAACCCTATTTGCTGTTGTTTTCATTCTGCACGATTGTCTCTGCTGAATAATCAGGTTCCCATCGACATGTCAGAGACTCTCATGCGTATTATGCTTATCTTGTTGTAGGACCCTAGTTATAAGTTATATTTGATTTTTGGGTGGTGTTAGGTCGGGTGATAACGGGCATCCTTGCCGAGTAATCGGGTCCCAAGCGACATATCAAGGGTGCCCGCCCCCCATGCCGATCCCTCATATTACTGTTAATCGTTTTTGTTTTTGAGCTTAAGGTGGAAAACAGATTGAATTTTTGGCGCGCGCAGACGTGAATGAAAACATAAGATTTTTTAGTCTAAAGTTAGAGTAATTTTGGCTTTTTGGTTGTTTTAATCTAGATGGGTTAATTTTGTTTATTTCCAAATTTGCCTTAGTTTGGTTAGATTTTAGGCTGCACGAGTGTCTCCGCTGAATAATCAGGTCCCCAAAGACATTTCAGAGACACTCATGCAGATTTTTGATGGATTTTTGATGATTATTTGTGGGATTTTTATTTATATTTTCCCCTAAGTCAGGATTCATTTAAGAATTTTATGATGTTATTGTATGTGGTCTTAATATTGGGGTTGTTTTTTTCCTATGATTTCCGAGTATGTTGATGGGGATCTAATTGCTTGTTGTGCTATTTGCAGATTGTTTCTAGCCTGTTGATACTGTGAGCAGTTATTAAAGACATGTGTGAGATCCTCTATGGTATGGCAGTGATAGCAGTTTATGTTTGCGGGTTTTTGTCCCAAGTACTTTCCAAAACTGCTTGCAAGTTTAGTCTTGCCTGTTAGTATACGATTGATAGTTCGTTGGTCCGAGCTGTTTATGTTTGGTGGTCGTATGGACCTATTAACTTCATTTAGGGTGGAGTAAAGTTTCCTGCCTCTAGGTGAATTATTCCATGATTCCTGCCATTTTGTGCTTATATAGTTTTCAGCAATATTTAGGATTTCATTTGTGCTGTATTTGAGTTTGGCAGGGTTTGGATCTCTCAGTTTGTTTTTAGCGACTCGATCTGCTTGTTCGTTGCCGAGGATTCCTATATGCGGCGGTATCCACATGAATTCTACTAGTTGTTTCCTAGTGGATAGTTCTTTGAGTAGGTGATAAACCTCGGTAAGGAAGTTTTCTCTTGTTTTAGTGTTTTTAGTTTGGATTGATGTGATTACACTAAGTGAGTCGCTTATGATTACTGATTGGGGGTTGTTATTTTCTTTGATCCATTTTAATGCCTCGATGATAGCCCAGAATTCTGTTGTATATATAGAGCAGTGGTCTGGTAATCTGGTTCCCATTTAAATTTTGTACTCTGGGATTACCACTGCTGCTGCTGTTCTGGGTGGGTCAAGTGTTTTGGATCCATCAGTATATATTTTTACGAAACTAGAATAGGTGTCTTGTATATCCATTGCAATGGTGGTTTTTAGTTTAGGCTCTTGTTCCAATTTATGTCCATATTCGGTAGCTTTGGTGTTAATCCTTGGTCTAGAGTTTATCCAAGGTGCTTGATCAAGGGGTTTTGTGTATTGCTCCTGTTGTTCCAAAATTGACAAAGTTTTCCTTAGTTCAAGAATTTGTCTTCCGCCAGGTGTGTTTGGAACGAGTTTGTGGCACAAAAGTTTTATTGCATTTGCTAACGGCCTTCGTTGTGGGATGCGTGCTTGGATGGCTGGATAACCGTATTGAGTATTTAAGGAGCATTTCTTGTCTTCTCAATTTTAGTGGTAGTTCTCCAGTAAGGATATGTAGTTCATCCAATGATATTGAGGGTAGGGTGCCGGTGCAGACCAGCAGTGGTTTTCTTTGGATGGTGTCCAGGTTTTTCAGGTGAGTTTGCTTAGCTGAGTTATATACTTGACAACCATAGTTTAGTTTCAGTCTTATAAGTGCTCTATAAATAGTTATCAATGTTTCTTGGTTGGATCCCCACGTTGTGCCTTGTGGTTTCTTAGTAAGTTAAGATCTTTAGTGCAATTTTGAGTTAGGTGGTCAATATGATTTTTCCACTGGAGATGTCTGTCGAAGTACATGCCTAGGAACTTGACCACTTTAGCATATTTAATTAGTTGGATGTATAGTTTGGGGTAGATAAATTGCCTTTTTCTTTTAAATGTAAAGATTATAGCTACAGTTTTTTAATGTGATATCTTGAACCCCCAGTTATCGGCCCATCTCCCTATATTGTCAAGGCTTTGCTGGATTTCTGAGATAACTTGATTGCTAGCGGGGTTTCCAGCTCTCCAAATTCCGCTATCATCAGCGAATTGGGATATACTTACTTTTGCTGAGGTGAGGATGCGATCAAGGTCGTTAATCATTAGGTTGAAAAGTGTGGGGCTGAGTACACTCCCTTGCGGAGTTCCATTTTCCAAGTTGTACTCGTTTGAGAGTGTATTTCCCACTCTAGTTATGATTTTCCGACCTGAGAGGAAGTTTTCAATCCAGTTGAATATGCGTCCAGTGATTCCAAAGTGATTAAGTTTTGCAATCAATTGTTTGATCCAGACAAGGTCAAATGCTCTTTCAAGATCGAGGAAAACAGCTATGAGATGTCTATCTGTCTTCCTTTTTGAGCTGAATGCAAGTTTTATGTCAGCTTCGAGTCTCAGTAATTGGTCAGTGGTGGACCGCTTGTTACGAAAGCCGCATTGGTTTTCCGATAATAAGTTGTGCTTATAGACACACTTCTATTTTTTTTAAAATTACAAACACATAAATTTTGGTAGTTTGACTAATATCTCTTTTCTAGAGGGTTGGTTAGCCCTGAAAAGGGCTGTTGTGTTGACGGGGAGCTATGGCAATCTTTTATCTTCTAAGATTGCGTCCCCGTCTGGCTGCAGGCTTTCCTACAGGATAGGGTCTGCTTCATCAGAAAGAGAAGGAGAACTCTTTCGTGTCTACACGGCAGTCGACAAAACCTCTGTCTGGCTCCTGTTGTTGTTGCAGCAGCTGCTGCTGTTCTTTCTGCTACTTCTGAAGTCTATACTTCTCCGTCCATTGTTCTTGCTCTTTCTTTATTTCTTCTCTGAAGACCTTTTCTATCAGGTCTTGGGCTATTGTTAACATCCTGACATTCTCTATTTCATCTGGCGTCAGTATCAGGACACGGTGTAAATTCACGTAAGCTTCGTTCAGCTTGGCTAGTCTTGAAGGCATCTTCACAGGTTGACGCATTAACAATGGATGGTCAGACTGAAGTGACGTAGAAAGGATTTAGGTCGCCTATGCAAACTCTGTGCTTTCGCGACCAGTTTATGCCTGAGGGTCAGGCTTTTTAATTGGTCGGGACAGTGAGATTGGTGCCATCACAGTCCCTCGTTTATGTGCGATGTTGCACTTCTTATTTAGGTCCGGTCGAGGAAAAGGAGGAAGGGGACCCAGGGGGGACGCATACGCCTCAGCCGCCGGTGTCGTACACGCCCCAAAACACCACCCCGTACTTATAGTTCAAATTCAGTCTAGTTGTGCTAATGGACATTAAGAAGAACCCAGTATTGCGTGAGCCACCTGTGCAATTAATCTAATACAATTAGTCTTATAATTTCTTTTATTCTTGTTTGTAATAGTTTTTAAATTTCGTGTACTTAACGTACTTCTAGTATTTGAAATAGTACCAATCAGGTGTTGGATGTAAGCCATCCTACACATGTCAGAGTCACGCAGCGGTTTTAGATGGTCGTTAATTTTGTCGGTGGTACCAACGGATCGAGTTTGGTTTATTTTGGATAGAGGTATTATCGAAAGAGGTCTTCAATAGCCAAAGGGAAAACCTCATTAAAAAAGAGGGAGCTTTAGTGGAAAATCTTTTAACAACACGGGGTTGTTGCTATCAGGATTCCACCCAGGTGTTTGTTAGTATATTTTTCCTAGCACCTGTTTTGCACCCCTTTGGGTTTATTTAGAGAAAAAAAAAAAAAAAAAATTTTTTTTATAAATTTTCTTTTCTTTAATTTGACCGCGGTCGTGTTGGTCTTCTTTGTGGTTGTGGTATCATCACTCTGGGTATATTGTGATTTCCTTGTTCGGGTGACCTCTTTTTGTAGTTGATATAGGTGTCAGACTGGAGACTGCCCCGCTTTATATGGCTCAAGCGCGGACGCGATGGAAAACATCCCTACGATTTTTTTTGTTGTGTAGGAACGCTATGATAGCTAATTTCATGGTGAGGGATAGAGAGAACTCAAAGAGCATTTATAATGATACATTTTTTGAAAACAAACGGCATACACATTTTTTCGAAACAACATTTTTTATTCAACAAACAACTAACAACTAACAAATCATATAACATCAAGCAAACTTTTTGACAAGGTTGACAACGTTGTGAAGTCAAGTTAAATTTCCACTCATGGAAGTCATGGGGCCATTGATGTACACTACGTTTCCTAGCTAAAGACGAAAGATAGCCATAACGGTCACAAAACCATCGATCTACTTTGTCATCGTTTCTAGAAGAGTTACGATCAAAATAAGTCACTAAATGTTCTAAGGAATATCCACGACTGCGTTGATGAAGAAAATACGCACAATATTGTCCACACACCATGGAATCTGTGCCTTGTAATTGCACATTATTGAATCGTGTCGTCTGGGCATTTCTTCTCATAAAGTAGATGATATCGTCTTCCAAAGGTGGTAATCCATACGAATCAAAATACTCCACACATCCCTCTTTAGGGAAGTAGACGGCTACCCAGTGGGTTCCCGGGAGATGACTGTCATCCATGTTGACGACATAAGCTTGATGGTCTTGAGGTTTGCGATGAGGCAGCTCATCTTTAACACACACGACAGGATTCCAAGAAGAGGTATACAAACTATTCCCAGGTATCCATTTTTGTTTTGTTTGTTTTTTCACAGGTAATGATAAGTCATCAATTCAATTCTGACGTTTTGCTTGAAAATCTCTGACAAGTAACCGTTTCTTTGTTTCGTCTCCGCACTCTGGGACAAGAGAGCTTCGATGCAATAGATCTCCAGAGTAGTCAGTGGAGGTGAGGAATGATCACTCAAGTTTTTATACCACTGATGCAACACTGCTTCTTCCGAAATGGGACCCCAAGCGTCATCCAGATACTCGTCCAAGTTTTCTTCTTGACTCATCATCAGACATTTATCGTATTGAATTTGACAGGGATGATCGTTTTGACATCCATAGCAATCTTTCTTGATGAATTCCGTAATTTTATCTGCCAGGTGTTTAGCAAAACAGGACACTAAATGTTGTTCTTGTTCTGGCCATCTGGGCATGACCACCACGTCCTCTTCGTCTTTGTCTTGGGTTCTGTTTCCACGGTATCCTCCCATTCCATTTGCAAAGATTCTCCACCGTTCAAAGAGGGATAGAGTCTTCCATAGTTTCTAATAATCTAGAATGATTTCTCTCAAATTGTTGATTTCTATGGTATTATCGAATTCGGCATACAAGATGACGTTCACCGTCTCGGCGAGAGCTTCTGCAAACTGAAGTTCCACACGCAGTTGACCGGATTTAATAGGGTGGAAATGTCCCTAGTCGCTGCCTTGGCCTGGAGTGAAATCAAAGGTCCATAAAGTGTAACCTCCTGCATAATAATACGAAATGCCGTGGCTGGTGTTGGTTCCTAGCTGTCTGGTTGCTTCGTACAGGGCAAGTACGATCTCAAGTAATTCTTCTGGGTAAAGTTAGATTCGAATGGTCTGGTACACAAGGTCTTGCTATCGCGACTGACTTTGGCACTCTGTAGTGCTTACACTAAAAAGGATTGGCAGTGACGGCTCCGTTGAGGGCTGCATTGCTGACGATACCAACGATTAAACGTTTGGGTAACTGTCCCTGGAAACAGATGATCTTCGATCTTGGATCGGAGTCCAGCAGCAATGGTGAAAGTTTTCACTTCCACACGTAGTATCGGACACTTGGCAGTCGTTCTGCTCAACGTGTGACTGATATCGTTTCCCGCTTTAGGTAACACTTCCACAAGGCACACGTAAAGTCTGGCTTCTTGGATGATAGTTTTATACTCGTTGGCATGAACTATCAAATGGAAAGCGTGCTGCTGTGATTCAGTCTCAGGCAGATACCCATTCCGTTGAGCAAATATTTTTTTTGCAACCACATGTCCAAATGCAAACGATCCAACAGTTCTAAACTACGTCCTTGCAGGATTTTCTTTCGACGGTTGTTAAAAGGCACTAAAGTCAGCTTTCGTCCTTCCATTGGATTCCAAGGTCACGTCTGAGATGTTTTAACTCCAGAATCCTCCTTTTATCCTAAAATACCTCCCAGGAGTCCCAACATTGGTCCCACTACTGCATTGGCTATAGGTTCTAACACAGGTAAAAATCCTCCTCGTTGGATCAACATCTTTTTCTTTTGACGAATGGGGATTTTCTTTTGGACCATTTGGCAAAGAACGTGTCGATGTTTGGCTAAGCATTCTTTCTGATATTGAGACAAAGGTATCGCACCTTTCAAGACATTCAAACAAAATTCGCACACAGTATCCATGACGTCTTTGGAGGCGGTTTGAATGAGTTGTTTTCGCATGGGTGGAGAAGCTTTGGACAGGACGGACAACATGTCCCAATGTTTGACTAAACGAGGAGGCAGTCCTTTCCTTTTCTTTCCTTTGGGGGTAGAAGAGGGATGTCTTCTGGGATTGACATCTTTGCTTGTTTGTTTGCTCTGGGACACACACCAAAAATACACTGACGTCGATGGCTTGGTACACGCCCTTTTATCTTTTTTTTCTTGACTATTGCTTCGTCAAAAGTATGACGACTTTTTCCCCAAATTCGCTAAACAACCCTCCCCTTTGGTTGCTTCTCTTTTCTTCGGACGAGTGTGCCTTTCAGAGGGTGACGTCGATGCTTGGCTAAGCGTCTTTTTGGATGTCGGGTCAAACGACGAGATTGTCCTTTTCTTTTTCCTTTTCGTTTTTGCGGGAAAGCTACAATATTTGCACACGTAAGGATACAGCAAACACATGCCCATGCATTTGATTTCTTCTCCTTTCTCCTCGTCAACGTGGTATAGCAAACAGAATTCGTCCGTCCTCCGTACAAACTGTCTCGCGGGTTCAGAGGGTCCACCAGCTTGTAACTTTCCACGACGCGTTTAAACTCGCGGTCGGTTTTCAAACTGTGATTGCACTCGTGTTCCCACATTTCCACCAATTGGTATCCTTGCTGTTCTAACTTCAAACGTCGCTGAGAAGTGGCCTGGTACAAGTCTTCCATGGTCCGTTGTAAAAACTGATTTTTAGTGCCACGTTGAGGGTAACAAATGGGACATCCGTGAAATAAGCACCCGTTAAAATGGTACACGATCTGGGGGTTTTCTAAGTCCAAGCCATCTACTGAATACGTTCCGATGGTCTTTTCGCCTTCTCCGTTGCGAGCGTGTTGGATCCATTTGTCTTCCTTGTCCCACAAGTAATGCAGCCAACGTAGAGCTTTGAACGAGTATTGACATTTGACAAAATTGGTCTTTTCAGGAGTTATGACAGCTAGGGTGTTTTTGGTCATGAATCGTGTGCGGTACACTAAGGAACACGCTTATGCAATGATGCAGGCTTCTTTCAAAGGGTCGATCCCTCCGTGCTCCATGAACAGTTCTCGAAATTTTCCACAGCAACGCCGTAAAATGTCCATGCTGGAACGACAATACTTTAACAATTCTTCCTGAAAGTCGAAAGTGTCCGACACGTGAGTGTGGTACAAAGCGTAGAAAGCTTCTCGTTGTTCGGTACGCATGTTGTCGGGGTCGTAGTACTGAGCCTCAGGGAAATGGGGGAAGAACGGCGTGTTGGTTGGCTTCGGTATTGAAAAAGTGTGGAAATAACCTTTGGCCATTTCTGTCATTTCAAACGTTTTAGGCATTCGGCTCAAAGGCATGACCAAGTAACTCATTGAATCTTTAAACTGCACTTGTCCCACTTGCATGGAAATGATTTTGGCTCCGTTCAAAGTCACTTTAGGACGTTCGGTGCTTTGTTCCGTATAGTGTCTGAGAAGAAATTGCCCATCGTATCCCGAGAAATTGTGAGCCATCACCGTGGCATGGCGATTACAATCTCCATAACGTTTCGATGTCCTCTTGGCTCCACGTCTCATCGATTGGGGCTAAGATCCATTGGGAGAAATCGGAAAGCGTGTTAGGTCCCCGAAAGATTTTTTCACGTCCTCCAGGAATCTTGCTGCAGTGAGGACAATTACTAAAGATAGGTTCTTGGATGCACTTCTCGCACGCTCGATGAGCCACGCGGAAATTAGGAATATGAATACCATTCTCTTGCATGCATTAGAAATCGAAAAAGATGAAATTGCCTTTCTTCTGGTCATCTTCTTCCTCTTCCTGTTTGGAATGGTATTTTTGAACGAAGCATTCGCTTTCCAAGTCCACGATTTGGCGACAAATGTGACATCGGTTCTTTCCTCGACATACGTGAACCCAGGCACTATTGGTATGTATGCCTTGTCCACAAGTAGGGCACAATCGCAGAAGTTGACAAGCACTTTTCCGCTGTGAACCTAGAGTCTTCAGATGTTGTCTGTAACAGGTTGGACTGAAAAAGTGCGTTAACAAGCTGAGCAATGCAATCGTTCTTGTCTTCGTCAAGACAGGGTTTAGGGGCCAAACATCCCTCACATTTCGATCCACAATGCTTGTGTTGCTCTCGATTGTTATAGTCATAGTCACATTTCTCACAATAATATCTGTATTCCAGGAATCCAGTGATACTGGTAATGACATCGAAATGTTCATCGTGATGATAGACGTGAATGTATTTTCCGTCTTTGAAATTCTTGCCTCGAAACAACAGAGGTTCACGCACTTCTTGAGGGTGTGCTTTCAAGGTGTAGCAGGAAACCAAGACGTCTTACAATTTTTGCATTTCAGGAATGCCACATGGTGTGTCTTTGGATATCCCCGCTTGATGTAACAGGAGTTCTGCTTCTCTTCGTTGTTTGGCTGTTGAATAGTTTTCCAGGCTCTTTTCCATTCTGCCGTGTCGTTCTTGTCGGCATAGGTTCGTCCCACCATGATGGCACGGGCTAAACACATCTTTGTCTTGAGGGTTGTTAATTTGGACGAAGCTCTTTTTGGTTTTGCAAAGGTCGTCCTCCAATAACACCTTTTTTGCGTCCTGTTCCTTGGGGAAAAGACACGTGGGTCATGAACAGTGTCGCTTTTCCATCGGTGATGTGAAACTTGTCGTTGGATTGTTGCACGTGTTGAATCTTGTCGATGACTCTGGAAGGTGTCAGTTCTGCCGTCCTGCTAAACTCGATCCCATCGGGTGATTTCAAACTGTCGTGATGAATGGAAAGTCTGAAGCGATCGTCTTCTTTGGCTTCACATTGCCGTTTCAGTGTGGTTTACAAAGAATCCCATACATCAGTGATGAACTCTTCCGCATTCTCCAACGGTACGTCGGACTTGAAATCTTTAAACTTCACCGTGTACGTGTAGGCCGTGGTTCTAAATTTTCTAGAGGAGCGTTTGTCCGTTTGTCGAATGTGGTAATACTTTTCGGGTGATACTGGTGGAATTTGGTTTGGTGTAGACTCTCTGGGTCTGGATTCTGGCTCACTCATGTCATCTTCGAAATCGCTGGCATGAATTTGAGCCAAGACTTCAGCTACTGTGCGAAGCGATAGGTCACGTTTCTGCCTCTTACTTTCTTCTCCTTTCTTCACGAAATGATGCGATCGTTTGATCTTGACTGCAAAAGGTCAAATGACTTCATGTTAAACGCCATGGTTCCTTATATATCAGTGTAAGGCCAGTGTCTTCCCTCAAAGTATTCATTTCACTCTCAATCCTACCAGAAAGATGGAAGAGCCAACACAGATCGAACTTCTGATCAGAGCTTTGCTAGGTGTCATAAGAAGGTTTTTCTTCAGAGAAGCCGACAGACTACTCCCCCTCCTTTCGAGATAAAAGTCAAGATACTTGCTATATCTGTCAGAAGAAATGGCATTGGTCTTCAGAATGTCCAGACCATCAAAAACCAAGACGGGTGTCAAAGAGAGAAAAGTCAAGATACCTGTTATCATTGTCGAGAGAAAGGACATTGGTCTTCAGGCAGCCCTAAGAAACAACATGAGCAAGCGGAAGAGAGGGGTTCTGAACAGGAAGAAGTAGAGGTACCCTCCCAAAAAGAAGAACCCCGACACGTCCAGAAAGAGAAAAAAAAAAAAAAAAAAAAAAAAAAAAAAGCAGAGAGAGTGAACAAAAAGACAAAGAAGAAGTATATAAACTTTTTAAAGTGTTGTGTTGTGACATTGGATTGTAAAATTTGTACCAGAATATAACAGATAGAAAACGTAAGTGTCTCTTGGTTTTGATTTTTTAGAATAAGGACCTACACTCAAGCGATGCCCTCTATGTTAACGGAATGGTGTTAAGATAAAAAACCAAAGGCTCTTGTCAGGGCCACTCATATATCTCGAAAAGATATCTCTTCTCTCTTGCCAAAATTTTTTTTTAGTAGATTTTATATTTTATGTGTGACAGACTGATGTTCATCAATCTATGTATGTGTTATATATGTCTATGTCTCTATTGTATTTGTCTCTACCTAGGTAGTGCGTATTCAGGTCAGCCACTTGCAACATTGTTGCCAGTACCGTGACGTCACCCTACCTGTTCCATTCCTATTGTCCCTTTACAAAACCCAACTTTCCCTTGACGCTATAGTGGCCCAGGGTCAATTTTGACGCTATAATGTTCGGGGGGGGGGTGTCTTGTAATGATAATTCCCATTGACGCTATAAATTTTGACGCCAAAGTGGTCGTTTGGGGGTGTCTTGTAATGTTAATTCCCATTGACGTTAAAGTGGCATCATTCACTACTCCCAGGTCAAGTGGATATTTGTCTCTATAGCTAATTTGGTAAACAAGATTCGTTTTTGTTTCATATCTTTCTTTGTCAATCTATGATCAGAATTTGTAGTTGTATTCAGATATAATTTGAGGGGAATTATTTATTTAAATTATTCACTGGAATTAATAAGTGCTCATTTACTTTGGATTCACCCTTTTTTGAATTATTGAAAACTCGTTCAAGGATAGTCTGGTTTGCATGATTGGAATTCTTTAACTTTGGACTTTTGACATCTAGGATTATTTGGGATTGAATTGACAGTACTTTAATCGTGTTTTGAATTTTCACTTTGTACCGTAGATAAATGAACAACTTGTTGATTTTACTTAAAGTGTTAGTTTCACTTTTCTGTTACATATATTAAGACTTAGATTGGTACTAGGAAAACAAAAGGATATTGAACTTAGGAACGCTTTTCCTTGTCACCTGTGTAACTAGCCTCATTTGTATTTTCATATCAAATGAAGAAATGAATCAACAAAGAAAAATAAAACATAGTTCTAGATTTTTGTTTTATTTTTTCCTCAGGGAGGTAAACTGATTTTCTGCAACGTTTCCATTTGTTTCATATTTTCTTAAAAGCGGCAAAGGGACTTTCCACACAGGGCTTCTAAAGTGAAGATAGAAAACGGAACAAAATATATCGATGTAGAACACCATATTGAGGATCTCTGTAATTGGGACGAGGACGAAGGCGTGAACCATCTACCACCTTTCGACCACGCAATGTTTTTTACAAGGTAACTGAGGATAACGACTTCTTGCGGAATAAGCCATATTTACGCGCGTGTATAAATGATTCGCAAATAAAAATTTTCCCTATCTCTCTATTTTCTGATTAAAGCTTATCACCTTGTAGAAACGTTGTAGTTAGTGCAATTATATTGCAACTCTGGTCATTAAAAACTCAATTACTTGCTATAAATAACAATCTGTATATCTATACTGTGTGCTTAACTTTTGTCCATGAATGCACATACTTCAAGATAAGGGTCATTTATAAACAAGATGTCTACATAGCTAACGTTTGTCCATGAATGTAAGTTGTAAACAAGATTTTGACATCTAGGTCAAGTTAAAATGAGTATAAATGGGGATAATTAATTCCCATCTTGGGTCAGTCTCTGTAATCCATTTGATACGAGAGTTTATAGTTGTGTTCAGATTTAATTTGAGAGAATAATTATTTATTTAAAGTATTCATTCGAATTTCTATGTGTTTATTGACTTTACACTATCCCGTTATTTTGTAATCGGCAATTGAATTTTCGCTTTGTTTAAAGAGAAACAAATAACTTGTCGATGTTACGTAAATTGTTGGTTTCAATTTCTTTCTGTTACATTTATTAGGACCAAGATTCGTAACAGTACGATGTGGTCTTTCCAATTGCTTAGGCACAATATGCCTACGGTATGCATGAATTTCACTCACATTCCACTTTTCATATAGATATTTCGGAAAAAGTCATGAAATGATAACTGTGAAAGTGACAGATTGATTTTATCGTATCGGAGAGGTTCTTAAATGTTTCCAGACCATGTTTAATACTTTCAATGAAATGGACTCAATACGCCTTATGTGTTTTGTTCGTTTATCTCATTTATAGGCTATCTCCAATTAACCCTATAGAGCATAAACTTAGGTATAAAACAGGCAGTCGATTTCCTAATCCTTATGCTTCTGGGTGGCATATAAAAATTTTAGGCAACGACATTTTTATACGCATACAACATGCTACAAAACATTATAATGGACTTAAGATATATTTCTATAAGTCAACAGGAAAGATTTAATTTTCAATCTACTCTAATATTACTTAAGAAAATTAATACTAATAATTATAAAAAAACAACAAGGAAAACAACAGAAAAACCCAACCCTAATATATAATATTGCCGCTCAAGTCAACTCAGTTCGGCTGCCTCTTTGTCTTCTTGAAAAATATACTCCAAACTCACTTCTTCTTGATGATGTACCTAATTGACCCACAACAAATGAGCTAATTGCTGCCTTGATAAAGCATATTTCAGAGTCTACCTAATAATATTTTTCACTTTCTTTAAAAACAACATTATTTCAGATTACTACTATTACTACTACTACTACTGCTACTACTACTACTACTACTACTACTACTACTACTACTACTACTTATTATTATTATTATTATTATTATTATTATTATTATTATTATTATTATTATTATTATTTACACAGCGTGCCTAACAAGCTCTAACAACTTAGTTAAAGTGCTCCCGTGGTTTCAAATGTTAGCTGATTTTCGGTAGTTTTTGAAGTGGAGGAGATTGGGATATGATCGTCCCTAGGATACGTGTACACGCATCTATCTAATCACGAAACCTGGAAGTAACGAAATGTCAAAACGGAGATGACTGCATCTGCTCATTACAATAGCATCTATAAAGTTTTTCTGCTGAAAATGTTCACTCTTTATTATAGATAGTTTTGTTTTTCTTTTGTTAATGGTGAAAATTTAGAT
>JAECUM010068857.1:0-17504 GCA_016617855.1 Megalonaias nervosa
GGGCCCCATGTATGTATGTATGTATGTATGTATGTATGTATGGCTGGTTGGCTGGATGGATGAATGAATGCATGCATGCACGCACACACGCACACATGCATGCATGAACAGAAGGACGGACGGAAAGATAGATTGATGGATGGATGCATGTATAACAGCTTAAGCCCCAAAAAAATGATACTGTTCAAAGTTCAGTTCCAAAAATGCAATTCAAAGAATCACAAAAACTTCTGAGTAAACCACAAGACACAATCTAAACGATGTCAAATTCATTAAAAGTGATATAAAATGAGAATTATACAAAATAAAAGCAACAAGTTAAAGAAAAAATCTAAAAAAGGTTGAAGTGTAGTATCTCATATAAACGTAGTTTTTCAAAAGTCCAACTCTGACGATATCAGTCGAGAGTTTTTCTTAACTGAGTTGTTTCGCATCACAAAGCTTCTGTCTCACATTGTGGAAGCCGATACACCCGACAAGATTGTGTTCTACCGTCAGTGAAATTGGTATGGTACGCACTCTAGTCGAGGTTCTCCCATCAGGATGCATGCATGAAGAAGGTACTTGTGTCCTATATATGCATCAGGAATCATGCACAGGTACATGTAGCCTATACACCCACTAGGATGTATGCATTTTAAAATAGGTACGTGTGTCCCAAACGTGAACGGCAAATAACGACTCATCTTTTGGAATTTTTTCAGTATGACAGATGCCACGCTCAAGTGATGTGATGATGTTCTCAAGTCTGTGGAGTTTTCATTTCATATGTTTTATCCAAGTATGTAGGGCTACCCAGTTTATATAATATTTGACGTCGCTATATCGAATGTCTAATTTATAGACGGATGACTGCATGACATCTTTGACTCTATCTTGCTATTAAATATCCATTAATACTACCATGACTAAGCAGACGACAAAACAGAATACCTTTTCCCGAGTGGAAGAGCACATTATGTTTCAGTAACATTTGGGAAGTTAACGGCTTGTAAAATTTAGTTTGGTTTTTTTTTTCTTTTTTTTTTTTTTTTTTTTTTTTTTTTTTTTTTTCTTTTTTTTTTTTTTTTACAAGGTTGTGGGATGTAAGAAAGAATTCTGAACTAATATTAAATGGCAAAAATAACGAATCACGTAATACAATTTTGTCACGTTACTTTTGTCACTTTCACGCATTCACCAGGTAATTTATTATAAAATGAATTAATAAGGTGAATTAGACTTCTTTATCATTGATACTTTTTTGCAACTTTTCATCTAAATAAGACATAAATGCCCTATTTTATGTAAGAACAACAAAATTATCTAGCATACATATATACACACACACATACATACATACACACATGTACATACATACACACATACATACGTACGTACATACATATACATACATACACACACATACATACATACATACATACATACATACATACATACATACGTACGTACGTACATATATACATACAAACAGACAGACAGAGATACAGACAGACAGACGCATCCATCCATCCGTCCATCCATCCATACATACATACATATATACATACATAAATGCATACATACCTACATACATACATACCTACATACATACATACATACATACATACATACATACATACATACATACATACATACATACATACATACGTACATACATACGGGCCCCGAGTGGCCGAGTGGTCTAAAACGTTCACCGTTACGGATCACTGCCATCTCACCTGTCTGCGTGGGTTCGAGTCTCGGGTTCGGCCAATATGAGTATGTGAGATCGTGGATCGGTGATTCTTTCTGGGGTTTTCCTGGGCTCTTCCTCCACCGTTTATACTGGCCGCCATCTATAGCCTATCTTGTGCTGAAAAATGGCGATAAACCCTACAACAATAACAACATACATACAGACAGACAGACAGACATGCACGCACGCACGCACGCAAGCACGCACACACACACATACATACATACATACATACATACATACATACATACATACATACATACATACATACATTCGTGTGATCCAGTACGGTGTGTAACGGTCCTACGCCTTGATATTTACAATAATTTCAGGCCGACATCATCTTAAAAGTATTTTGCAAAATAGACAAGCTTTTCATTGCCAATAATCAAATGTTCCAAAAATAAAATATCATGCAGTAACTATATGCTTAACAAAGTCACAAATCTCTTATAAATTACATATCCGTTTCGGAGCACGAGAAAAACGTTTAATATATAGCCATGTTAAATGTATATATTATCGCTCATGCTAATTATTAAATAAACCGTACCTTTGGAAGGCTTCAAGTGACAAATACAGATGTTGCGCTGGTTGATATTGGCCATTAATGAGTGGAAACAATTTTTGCTTCCTTTTCACCCGATGCCACCCACCCCCTCTTCCCACACACATCCTATCTTTTGCTTTCAAATTTTGAAAATATTATTAATGTCAGCTTGTTTTGCAAATACGTTAATTCGGTAACACACACACGCTCTCTCTCTCTCTCTCTCTCTCTCTCTCTCTCTCTCTCTCTCTCTCTTTGCTATATCTCGTGAATTTGCTAGCTGAATATGCGTTTTATTAATTATCTGTTGTTTTTTTTTATCGCTAATCACTGCTATCCTACCTTATTTAGCTATATATCTCTAATTGTATGATTTCTACTAAAGTATCCCAATATCTCGAATTACGTACTTGCCACACCAGGAAGGAGAAATTTTACTTAATCTAACCAATTACTCTGATCATGGGATAAAAGAAGAAACCACACTACCGAGGGGAGAAAAAGACAACGTGCAGTCTTTGAAAAGAGACTACGTCCAACACAAATTCCAGTTTGCATTTTTCAAATCAAGACATGGTCCAGTTTGCATTTTCAAATCATCACAAATTCCAGTTTACATTTTTAAAATCATCACATGGTCCAGCATGCATTTTGCAAATAAAGAAAAGAGAATAAACTGGAGAAGAAAACTGACAATAACCTTTGAACTGCCTAATGAACTCCATCACTTTTTTGGTAGAAAAAGTTAATCGTGGAACAGGATTCGGCAGTATCAGTGAAGACTGAGGCATAGCACCATGCGTTTCTTATTTATCTGGCCTCGAATGTACAGCACCCATTTTTTTCTACTTCGTTCGGCCTATTGAATCACATTGCAGAAAAATGCTCTGGACAGGTGGAAGTTATAAGTTTACTGGCTGTATTAGAGAAGTCTCAATGGTATCAAAACAGCATGAACCAGTTTGCACCATCTTTACTGGATGTATTAGTGAAGTCTCTATAGTATCAAAATAGTATGAACCAGTTTGCACCATTCTTACTGGCTGTATTAGAGAAGTCTCAATGGATCAAAATAGCATGAACCAGTTTGCACCATCTTTACTGGATGTATTCGCGAAGTCTCTATGGTATCAAAATAGTATGAACCAGTTTGCACCAATCTTACTGGCTGTATTAGTGAAGTCTCAATAGTATCAAAATAGTATGAACAAGTTTGTACCATCTTTTGAGCTGTATTAGTGAAGTCTCAATGGTATCAAAATAGTATGAACCAGTTTGCACCATTCTTACTGGCTGTATTAGTGAAGTCTCAATGGTATCGAAAGGGTATGAACAAGTTTGCACCATCGATTGGGCTGTATTAGTGAAGTCTCAATGGTATCAAAATATTATGAACCCGTTTACACCATTCTTACTGCTGCATTAGTGAAGTCCCAATGGTATCAAAATAGTCTGAACCAGTTTACACCATTTTTGCTGCTGCATTAGTGAAGTCCCAATGGTATCAAAATAGTCTGAACCAGTTTACACCATTCTTACTGCTGCATTAGTGAAGTCCCAATGGTATCAAAATAGTATGAACCAGTTTACACCATTCATACTGCTGCATTAGTGAAGTCCCAATGTTATCAAAATAGTATGAACCAGTTTACACCATTTTTACTGCTGCATTAGTGAAGTCCCAATGGTATCAAAATAGTATGAATCATCTTGCACTTAAGGTGACAAAAGATAAAATTTTCAGAAATTCAAAAATTGTGAAAGGTTACAGTTTAAGGAAGATGGGGACTTTTCGAGCATTTCTAAAACAGATTTGACCTCGCGGCCATAATAAAACCGCAAGATTTAAGTAACATCATATTCTACTCTAGAATTTAGTAAACTCTGAAGACAGATGGATAGAAAGTGTCGTTTGGATAACTGAATTTTCATACCTTACAAAATGTGGTCACTTATACCAAAATATATACGAGTGGGAATAACAACTTTATATTCTATACACGCCCAACGCTAATAACAGCTTCAATAACGAGATTACGAAAAGTTGTTAAACGAAAGAATATTAAACTTCACCTAGCTTTACTACAGCTATATATGAAATACAGGAATATTCACATACTAGTATTTGTCTGCAGCCAAAGATCATAGAGTAGGATATAAAACCTTGAATGGCATGGTAGTTTTCATTCTGAGTGTCCACATAAGCAAAATTTAGCAAATATGTGCCGCCAAAGTTTTTTGTATCTATGCCTGAAACATAAAAATGATTCAAGACTATCCTTAATTTATATCAAGATTAAAAAAACAAAAACAACAAAAATAACAAAACAAAAACGTAAATACAATTTAATGTATTATTATTTGGGGTCGAGACTAAACCGAACATTGATTTTGTGCAACAGGTTGTGTGGGTGATTGATTCAGAGTTTTCTGTGTGACATTACCAATGGGCATGTATGTTTTATGCATATAGGCATGGAGCAAAGGAGGAGAGGGATGAAATTGTGGTGACGTGTCTGGATAAGCACATAAATGTTAAACATAAATTGAGGCCGTGATACATGCTGGGGTCTATAACATAAATAGAGGCCGTGATACATGTTGGGGTCTATGACATAAATAGAGGCCGTGATACATGTTAGGGTCTATAATATAAATAAAGGCCGTGATACATGTTGGGGTCTATAACATAAATAGAGGGCGTTATAAATGTTGAGGCCTGTAACGGAAAATAGACCCCGTGAATAATATTGAGGTCTATCTATTAAAATAGAGGCCGTGTAAAACGTTGAGGTCTGTAACACAAATATAGGCCGTGATTAATATTGAGGTCCATAACATAAATATAGACAGTTATAGAAGTTGAGGTTTATAACATAAATAGCGGTCGTGATAGATGTTGTGGTATATAACATAAATAGAGGCGATGAATAACATTGAGGTCTATAACATACATAGAATCAGTGATTAATATTGAGGTCTATAACATAAATAGAGGCCGTGTTAGACGCTGAGGTTGATAAAAAAATATGTGCAGTGATAGAAGTTGAGGTCTATAACATAAATAGAGACTATGCATACTATTGAGGTCCGTAACATAAAAAGAGGCAGTTATTAATATTGAGGTCTATAACATAAATAGGGACTATGCATAATATTGAGGGCCATAACATAAATAGAGGCAGTGATTAATATTGAGGCCTATAACATAAATAGAGCCTTTGATAGATGTAGAATTCTATAATATAAACAGAGGCCATGATAGATACTGAGGTCTATGGCATAAATATATTCAAGGTTAATTTCTTTTTACAAGAATTTTATAAGAATCGTTTTTCATTTTCAATACAATTTATTTTAATTTAAGACTTTTCTACTGATGTGGTCTTAAGTCTTTAGTTTGTATATAAAATTAATTTTCAGTTGCTATCCAAGGCTCTATTTGTAGATATTTTGATGCTTTTCTTCTTTTTGGCTCGAATGTTTCCATTTCGACTTTGTCAGTTTGACAGATGTGACACTGAAGTAAAAAGAGTTATTATTTTGTAACTGTTCAATTTATATTATTTTTTTAAAAACAGTTCTTTTACTACATGTATACACTAGCACAAGCATAATTTAATTTTAAAACATTCACATTGCATAACTTTGCATTTATTTTTTGTTTGTTGAAATATATTTCCATCATATCCATTATAACTTTTCATATTATGTAGAATCAAGCATTCATCATCTAAAAACACAAAGAGTAACATTGGCCTGGACTGAATTTCACGACCTAACTCTGGACTTAAAACAGTGAAGTAAAAAGAAATCAAGCAATTTGATTGGCTGAAATTTAAATCTGACTTAAGTCTTAAGTTAACTGTAAGACCAATGTTGATGAATTTTGGGCATGGTCCTGGCAACATAGTTATAATGCAATTTTAGCTATTTGAATAATCGTACTGACTTTGATAATAAGGACTATATTTTGTGAACCTCCTCACTACGTTTTCTCATTACATTATAGAAATATATTAACCAAGTAAACCCTATATAGGTCAGTTCTAAGATTAACACCGCTATTCAATGCCTGAATATAGTGAGATCAAGAGATTTGTAATCGGACAAGTTTTTCATTATTTCTTATAACTTGTCCTAACATTTAACAAATAGAAAATAGTACATGAAGCTTAAGTGAAAAGATGCTAGATGTGCATGTAAATACCGGTGATATTTTAGTCTGAGATGAATAAAAAATAAAATGTGAACGTATTGCATGGATGGATGGATGGATGGATGGATGGATGGATGAATGGATGGATGATGGATGATGGATGAATGAATGGATGGATGGATGGATGGATGGATGGATGATGGATGGTTGGATGGATGGATGCATGCATGCATGGATGCATGGATGCATGCATACATTGTTGTGTATATTTTCCTTTATGGAGTTGTTGTTGTTGTTGTTGTTGTTGTAGGGTTTAACGCCATTTTCAGCACAAGATAGGCTATACATGGCGGCCAGTATAATTGGTGGAGGAAGAACCCTGGAAAACCCCGGGAAGAACCACCGACTCACGAGAAGCTACTGGCAAGCTTTCTCACGTACCCACGTTAGCCAAGCCCGAGACTCGGACCCACGCATACAGAGGTGAGATGGAAGTGATCCGGAACCGTGAGCGCTTTAGACCACTCGGCCACTCGGAACCCCTCCTTTATATAGTTAGACATAATGGTGGGTATACAGAGAGATATTTTGGTGCAATGTAGATTAGGATAGATAGATAGATAGATAGATAGATAGATAAACAGACGGACAGATAAACTGATTGTTGCCTTTTCAAATTATGCAGGAAGATATATATTCTGATGTTCGTATTATGTATAACTCAAAGAAAAAAGAAGGCATGCACGATTCGTCAAAATAATTTTTAATAGGACTTTTTTCCATCATTAAACGTCGAGACATATTTCATTTTTGGAATAAAATACATAGAATACATTAAAAAGTTTAAACATCCCATTTGATGAGCCGGAAGAAGTATATTTATAATATATTTTTAAAATAATAGTAAACTGTAAATTATGCGATCAATAAATAACAGTAAAAATACTTGAGAATAATTCTCAACAAAGACTGAGATGTGCATGCATTACACAATGAACATGTGGCAATGTCAGCATGTCGGTATTCAAAGTCTAGTAAGAAAACTAAAATTACGTGACATAAATTGTTTTGCATAGATCTCATGTGTGTACATATTAAAAGCGACATCGTTTTAAATTGTATAATCATCCAAAAAAATGATCACCATTAATCGGAAGACATTGTGATACGAAAGTATGATTTGTGATGTTCCATTCATGAGCACGAAAGGAACTACATTGTCTTGAAAAAACATTCAAGTAAAACTAAAACTGAACACAGGTGAAGGAACACATAATGACTCTACCCAAAAATAACAATATGAATCACATAAAATGAACACCACTAATTATCAATACTGAGATTGTTTTACTTTTCAAGGGAAATCAAACGTATCATACTGTACTTATATATATATATATATATATATATGGTTGTTATGTATATATATATATATATATATATATATATATATATATATATGTATATATATATATATATATATATATATATATATATATATATCTGAGACTTGCTAAAGCCACTGTTTGAAAACACCCTTTTTTTGTTTCGAAATTAAATGCACAGGGATTATTTTTGAAAACCCATTTGTGCGCTTTTCGTCTCAAGTTTGAATATTATCAATCGGTATGAACCAAGTGATAAATATTTCAGGATGGATTAAAGCTGCAGGTTATCGTTTTAAGAAAGATACAAATAAATTAGCTAATCTAACTTAACACGAAACAATTACAAGAGGTTTCTTTTTTAAGAAACAATATTTCAGTAGATTCCTGAAGTAAAGCATGAATGTACACGAATGCCTCGCTGCTTAACTCTGCCATATGAGGAAACAATCAACTTATGAAAAACAAAAAATAAAAATAAAAATAAAATCAGTAATTATTACAACGATAACTATGAAACCCTTATTAGTTTGGTACAGTTATATGCAGTCAAATATCATCAACTTTTCAGAATGTAACGTGTCATTTAAATACGTTTTGTTCAAATATGCACCAAATATTTACATGCCAAATAGTCATTAGCACTATATCACCATAGCATTACCAATATGTCAGTCTTACCAGTTCACATCAGTCTTCTGACTATCTGAAACAGTGGGGTTTTGACTAGGGTTTAGCAACGAGCACTTGCAAAAGTTATGATTTGAATTCTTCATTCATACGAATCTTCGCTTAATTTGTCTTTAAACTCACTAAATAGGTCATCCTGGATGTCCTTGTATGTCTTTAGTTTAACATTATTGGGATCTTCGCCGTCTGCGACGTCTTTCATGAATGCTATGTAAGTTATTGCTAGCCTCAGAGTTTCAATGCGGGATAGACGTTTCTCGTAATTAAACGCTGGAAGTCGTTTCCTGAGATCGTCGAAAGCTTCATTGAGATGAAACATTCGCCGTCTTTCTCTCACGTTAGCCGCTTTGCGTTGCGATGATGTTTGAACTCGCTTCCGTTTTGGTTTGCCGTTGCTTCCGGTTGAGTTACTCGGAGAAACATTTCCATATGATTGAGGACTGTATATGTTTTCGTTTCCTGTGTATCCTAAATGAGACAGTGATGAAGTGTACCCCAATTCACTTCCTGGAAGGTAATGTGAACCTGCAATGATGTCTGTGGTTTGAGGCATATTTGAGTATCCTAGATACGAATGGTACTGTTGAGTGTCGTCTGCAACTTGCGGATACAAATGCCTTGTCGGATTTTCGGAATTTATTCGCGTCCAGTCATACTCTTGATATGGGAGTCCCGTTTCCTGTGAATCCATGGAAATATTTGAGTAGGGGTTAAAAGTTCCAAAATTATAACGAATTTCATTCAAAGCAGAACTATCAACAAGTTTGTCTTGTTCAAACACCTCCATGACAATCTAAATATTCTTTTTTCTAAAACGGGGTTTTGAATTTTATATGGTGGATAAATTATTCCTTTGAATTTATAGATTTAACCAGACTCAACTCTGCTCCGATCGGATATGAATACACAAGATCTAAACTTGACAAAAAGTCTTTCCAACTAAATTGTCAACGCTTTCTGATGAAGCTCTTCACAACTAAGTCCGTCACAGAGGTCAGCACTGTGCGACAGCTAACGGTATTTTCACTCAGGTACTGCTTTTTTAGTCTTTTTATTTTGTTTGTATCTCTGAGTGACATACCTTGATTAACTGTATTAATACGTACTCAAGTCATATATATGTACACCCTCTACTCTCCAACCAGGTAACAGACTGAAAGAGGAAAGCGCCAGGTAGTCACACGATGATTGGTTACTTTCGTTTAAACTGCTGTTGGAAGTGTGACAGCTCGCGTGGATAGGGCGGGGCTAACTCACCGCACACGAACCCACGAGCTTCACACGAGCGCTTTTACCTGGGACCAAATGTATCCTGTTTGATATCCGAGACAACCCTATAAAGCGCAGGAATTAAACTTGACAGTTTGTTACGGGTCAAAAGGCATCAACAGCTAAGCCGAGAAACGCAGCCTTCCTAACAATTCTCTAGTGTCGTCCGAGTGACGGTAAATACAATGAAGTACCCCGAGTCACGTGTTGTCGCTTGAATTTAATATAGCAATATATTCTTCACTCGTATGTATTGAAACTCGCTAATTGAATGGTAATTTTGTGTGTATCAAATCCAGAGACTCTTTTCTCCATTTAGAATTTTTGCCATTTAAAACAGTTTATATGCGAGCAACACAAAACGATGACACATGAATACGTGACGCATCATTCTGCATGTCTGACAGTCGTCGCATTGTAGAGAGGACAAAAACTGAGATGAAATATTAGAAATAAATATCTGGACATTAGTATAGTATAGGCTTATTTTTCAAAATTGAACAATGACCTCGGTGTTTGGCGCTAGTAAGCAACATAAAAACAAGGCCCCGGGGCACACCGAAGACCTGAAATAGGCGAAGGTGTCCTATTTTTGGTGATGCATATAACATTATCAGATTTTTATAGCATTGTTCGTGTTTTTCAATCAATTATATGTTATTACCATTTTTCTCGATTTTGTTGGACGTATTTTCCCTTCGTCGTGTTCTGAAAGAGGTAATATTTCGCCGTGAATTTTTTGGGCGATGAATACAATGGTTTCCTTGGGTGTTTTGTTCGTTTTATACCAATAAAGAAATTCCTTTTTTGAAGTCCAGAATCTTTTTATTGTGTCTCGTGCAGGTGAACTTTTACATTTGAACTATATGAAACAGGAATTGGAATACATTTTCCCCGTGGATTCATTTAAAACGTTCAATGAATATCAAATACACATTTCTATAATTTTACAGTAGTAAAACGGCAACTGAAGTCATTGAGTGTCTGCGTGTGTGTGTGTTGCATGGGCCGCTTGTCCGCACACCAGCCGGCTGTCCCTTTGCGATATTTAATAATTTTTCATTGTGCAAGATGGAGCTTGGTGGCGACAACCACCGGAATGTAAAAAAGGTACATGAAATGAATTTAGTTTTGATAAAACACAAAGTCACCCTTCTAAACTGCTTGAGTACTTAGCACAGGCTGCCCCCACAAAACTTGCAAAAATTGCTTACATGCAATAATGGGCAATTGATATAATCAGTTGAATTGTTGTTATGATGTCAGTAATTGCCTAGACAACACGACTCCAGTTTTTGTTTTCGTAACAAAAACGCAGGTGATTACGTGTTATTGCATATATCCCAATCAGTTCATCATGTTCGATGTTATATTTATAAAAGTCATGGGGAATAACAAGAAATGGTGGATTTATCATCAAGTACACTAAACGTCAACAAATGACCGACAGGTCTGTGAAGACCCAATGGGCAAAACCCCTGGAAGCACTTTCATTTTAATCGTTTTCAATTCATACTTTTAACCATCTAAATGCAAAAATAACTTACTGTAGCAATTGGGGGGGGGGCAATCTCCTTAGCCTTCCTACCCCTACGACCCTGATTATTTTTATTACTATTTTTATTCTTTCTTTTGTTTGTAAAGATGATGATTTTCATTTTTAAGTTCAGTGCAACAAAACATGAACGAAAGGAAAACTAAATGTGTGTGTGTGTGTGTGTGCGTGTGTGTGTGTGCGTGTGTGCGTGCGTGTGTGTGTGTGTGTGTGTGTGTGTGTGTGTGTGTAATTGATAATATGGACACGCTAGTCTCCATTTCAGATTGTATCACATACCATGCAACTATCAGCTGCGAAATATCAGAGAATTGGTACTCCTTCGCCGTTTTTAAAAGAAATATATAACAATAATTTATTTATTTGTATGTTTTCATATCATTTTTGGGAGATACGAAACATATCATTGGTATATCATTAGTACTGGTGTCCTCAGAGCCTGTGTAACAGCGGCTTATGCAGGATTTCATAAAAGGGACGCCATTGATATGTACATCATGTGTACATGTTGTGACCAATATGTATACATTTTGTGATCAATATGTTTGCATGCTTGCATGTTGTGACAATAAGTGAACATGTTGTGACTACGGGATATGATTCATGAAACTTTGGCAAAAACTAATGAAATTATACTTCGTATAATGACGACTTTGAAGCATTTTCATAGGTAAGCACAACTTCAATTGTTTAAAATCCAAACACATGACATATGACATTAGGTCATCCCTCCCCCCATTTTTCTCACCTCAGAAATCATTTATACTACAAATAAGGTCGCATCATAATACTTCGCGGATTCATGATGTCACTCCATGTTACCTCACGCGTCTGTGGTATTACTATCACATTGCCGTGATTGGACTACTAAAACTTCATAAAAATTGTTTGACCCATCATAGTAAGCTGAATCAGATTCTGGCAACTTCACATTTTCTTCAATATATTAAGGCAATTTTTGTAATTGCTTTGAGGTTAAAGGTCAAAGATCTACCCGCAACATAAGTCATGTTACCTTCAGGTAGAACTCTCGGGTAACATACAGTATTATTAGACATAATATATTCCTCGGATGGACAAAATCTCCATACAACCTGAAGAAAAGTGAAATAGTTGTAAAATGTTGAACGTCACAGGTAAAGACAGCCGTCTCACGGAAAGAGGTCGTTATGTATTAAATAAATATGAAATTCCCATTCTTATTTTACAAATACAGAACCCTGACAATGTTGTAAGATATAAGATTTGTATTGTTCACTTTAATTATTTTATTTATTACTTTATTTTCTTATTGAGAAATATTAAGATCTAGTTATAACTTCATTTCTACGTCAGAAATTAGTGCATTACGTCATCACATCTGCTACGACGTTTACGCTTGTGTTCTACCTAGGCTTGAACTCAGCCATGACGGACTCGTTTATTTACGTCATGGTAATAACAAACGATGCATTAGCATGGACTGAAGTAAATCATTAACACTATATGTATAGCACACAGTTTAAACTCATAATAAAAAAACAAAACAAACGTGCACCTATGAATCTCTTAATAATATTTATGTATGTATGTATGTATGTATGTATGTATGTATGTATGTATGTATGTATGTATGTTATGTATGTATGTATGTATGTATGAATGTATGTGTGTGTATGTGTGTGTATGTATGTATGTATGTATGTATGTGTGTATGTATATCTGTCTGTCGGTAGGTAGGTAGGTTGGTATGTATGTATATATGTATGTATGTATGTATGTATGTATGTATGTATGTATGTATGTATGTATCTATGTATGCATGTACGTGCGTGCGTGTATGTATGTATGCATGTATGAATGTATGTGACCAAGTAGCGCTGAAAGTTAGGTAATAAAAATTGTGAAGGCAAACACCTTGCATAAGTTACAAGGACATCCGAAAGTAAATGTGAGACAGAAAAAGATCAAGATGAAGATGTTGCAAAACGTCCCAAAATAGACAAACAAAAAGATACAGGCATAAAGGGTCAAATCTATGAAATACAACACTTTTCGACATAAATAGCGTCCAGCCAGTTTAATACTAAATAAATCTGTAAAGGGTACTCTAACTTATGTGGACATTACGATTAATATAGCAGAGTTTACAGTATTTCACATACTAGTAAATTGTGAATGAGTTTGAAATCTTGGATCACTCCATGACCATGGGCCCCCCCCCCTCCTCTCTGTGCCTCTGTCTCTGTCTTTCTCTGTCTCTCTCTCTGTCTCTGTCTTTGTATGTCTCTGTCTGTTTCTGTCTCTGTCTGTCTGTCTCTCTCTCGTATGTACAAATCTACAAGCATCTCCATTTGAAACTTCTGTTTATCGGTCAAGGTTACTAAAATGCTAGTATTGAAATATCCACCAGTATAGCCATTATTTACATATAATGGAAATTATGAGCAATACAAAAAAAAAATTCTTTAATCAGCCGTTGCCGGAGCGCAAAACGACCAAAGAATGGATGAATGAATTGATCCAAATAGCATGCCTTTATTTGTCCATATGCAGAACAGGAAATCCAAAGACCATGTAAAGGCAACTCGAGGGAATATGATCTGATGGACAATTACCAGTCAAGCGATAGATCCGAATGTTGTGATGCTCCCCTCCGACCGATTTAAAAAAGGGATAAAAAGGCTATAGTGTCGTTTTCACCAACCGAACGATTCCCTGATAGATTCAAATTATCCAGCCAGTAGTGGACACGCCCTTTCTTCCTGACTCGGCAAAACGCGTACTGAAAATACAAGTTTTAATTTAAGGTCAGACAATTAACAATATAGCTTTATGTAACGATGATATATTTATTTGTAATGATTTAGAAAATAAATAAGAAAGTAAATAATAATAATAATAATAATAATAATAATAATAATAATAATAATAATAATAATAATAATAATAATAATAATAAAAATAATAATAATAATAATAATAATAATAATAATAAAATGAATAATAATAATAATAAGATGATGATGACGATGAAGAAGAAGAAGAAGAAGAATGACAAGGAATATAACAAAACAAGGAAGAGAAGGGGGGAGAATGAAAAAGAAAAGGATCTGGAGCAGTAGGATCGATTTCATAGGACGAAGTCGTGATAGATGATGATTATGATGAGAATATTGATGATGACGATAACAAAAATAGTAATAAGAACTTGATGATGATGATGAAGTTGAATTTGCGACTTTGTTTCAGAAGCAAAATTTTCTTTTATAGTAATTAGCTACAATTTCATTTTCGATGTTAATGTATGCGCTAAAATGTTCGCTGTTAATGTATGTATTACAATGTGCGATGTTAATGTATGCACTACAATGTTTGATGTTAATGTATGCACTTCAATGTGCCACTCCGCTGCAATTATTTTTCGTCAAATGGTTATAGCGACTATTATTATTGCGATTTTAAAAAATATTATTATTATTATAATCATCGTCATCATCTTCATCATCATCATCATCATCATTATTATTATTGATATTGATATTATTATTATTAATGTTAATATTATCATCATAATCATCATCATCATTATCATCACAATCATCATCATTGGGATGATGATGAAGATGATCATGATGATGATGATTATTATTATTATTATTATTATTATTATTATTATTATTATTGAAAATAAGCGTAACAGGTGTTTCAGAAAGTCATTGTAGATCTCAGACAATGTTTCAGTTTCTTTGCTGCGTTGAAAATTAGAAAAAATTAGAAAAAACGAATCCATCCAGTCATACAAACATGCAGAGTTTGTATCTTGTACAGTATGAAGAAATGTGTTCAGCAATGTTTGACGGGCTGGGTTATGAGACAACTGCTATGTAATGGAATAGATGGGAAAATCCTTAGTTTTGGAGAAGAAAAAAAAAACAATATTTATATTGACGTAAAATCACCTATCTCGGACAGTAAAAATGCGTAATATTTTCTTGTTCTAAAAAAAGGATTTCGTCAGGGAAAACTCTCCACCTCTATTGTTTTGTCAAGGACAGACACTGTAATGGGATTAAACTGAATTATTTGATATCACACATGTTTCAGATAGTCATATTTACTCTCTACAGACCGTGGCTGTGATTTGTGCAGAGAAAACTTGTACAATGGTTGAATGTCTTTAATTAAAACCGTAAAGCTTTCAGGGAACTGTTAAATGCGTTTAAAATGGTGTCGTAATTTATGCCAATTAAGTCAGAGCTACTTTACAATTTTAATTTAATTTGAAAAAAAAAAAATACTTTTCAACGAAGTTGATGAATATTGGTTTCTCAAAATCTAGTACTTTTAGTAATTCTCAGAAACTTAATATAGAAAATGCCAAAGGAAGAACCAACCTAATGTTTATGCAAATGAAGAATTTAAATGTATTTATTCAATCATCTCTTATAATTTTATTTTTCGTACCATAACTCCACATCTATTATATTGTTGTAAAATACACGGTTTAGAAGAGATTGACATAGAAAAGGCGCACATAGTGATTTTATGTCTAGGAAACGTACCCCACTTGTCTGCTGCTTGGAGAATTAGTTAGGATGTCCACGAAAGCTAGTATAAAAAGTGTTATGATCACGTTCTGGCTTAGGCTTCTTTTCAGCAAAACAACAAAGCGGTCTCATATCTTTCTATATGAATTACTGGGAAGATTGAAATAAAAAAAACTCATGGTGTAAGAAAACTAACTGACCAAGTTCTAAACGCTTAAAGTCATTTTCTTAAGATGCAATTTATAATTATTCAAAGTATCATTTGAAACTGAACATTAACTACAAAATAATAAATTAACACTTCAAAACAGAAATATGACATACATACATACATACATACATACATACATACATACATACATACCGCTCCAGTGGCCTAGTGGTTCGAGTATCCGCCTCGGATGCGGGAGGTCGCGGGTCCGAACCCCAGCTGAGTCATACCTAAGACTTATAAAAATGGTACTAACAGCTGTCTCACTTGCGCTCAGCATTAAGAGGTTAGTGTTTGGACCGGTCGGTCTGGTGTCAGGATAATGTGGCTGGGTGGGACACGATGCTACATGTCTGCGGCATGATGCCCCAGTGCTAGATATCGCTATAAACTGTCACACTGCAGACATCGTAGCGATACGACTGAAAAATTGTTACAGCTACGTTAAAACTCCAAAACACATACATACATACGTACATACATACATACATACATACATACATACATACATACATACATACATACATACATACATACATACATACATACATACATAGTAGCACGAACTATATTCTCACATTAGTTGATATTTTATTTCTACATTCTCAACACCCTGTACATGTTGGGTTTCCAGAAGTCTGAAAATGGCCATAGTTTCTTATTATGTCATTCTAGTTTGCACTTGTTTCACCGACAGATCTAAGCGCCACGATGTCGCCACAAATTGCCAACAACCAGTAAATTTCGAGGTCATAGGGTAAATATTGAAACGTAGGTGAGGTCACTTGTCACCTTTACTCTGTCCACGGTTTTATTGGTAACCTATACTGTCATATTACCTAGACTGTGAAGATTAGGTCATTTATCAATTTACGATCACCGCGGGCTTGTGACACAAACGGCGATTGGTCAAATGTTTCATTACCAAACACTGGCATACTGTTCATTATTGTAACGTATAATAAAACACACATTTTGATGATTTCGTTTCAACTGCACAAAAAGGCAACTATTAAAAGACCATCCCGGTGAAACAACTCTGACATTTAATTTTAACTCTTTTATACAATCCTATCATTTTCTTTATTCAACTAATACAGGAGTTGTGTGTGTGTGTGTGTGTGTGTGTGTGTGTGTGTGTGTGTGTGTTATTTGGATTTTGAACGTAGTTTTGACAATGTTTCAGTAATATCGCTACGATGTCTGCAGTCTCGCAGTTCATACTGATGTCTAATGATTAATTGAAAATTGCGCTACAAAAACTTGAATGCTACAAAAATTTAGATGCTACAAAATAATGGACAGGTGGAGAACATCTAGCTATTATAATAATAATAATAATAATAATAATAAATGTGTTCATGTAGAAATAATGTTAAGTAGAAATAATATTAAGTACGACTAAAACTAATTAGCAA
>JAECUM010068858.1:0-14613 GCA_016617855.1 Megalonaias nervosa
CACACTGTAAAGCAAGAAATGTGGATACAATAAAAAAAAATATAAGTAGTGACGAGTGGTATAAGATTTATAGCTTGGCAAAACTTTGTACTAAGGATACAAATTGATCTCTTTTAATTTTAAATTAATTCATAGAGTATTTGTCACTAATAACTTTTTACAATAATTAACATATTAGATGATGACAAATGCATTTTCTGTAAGAGTGAGAACAAAAAGCATTTAATATCTATTCTACGATTGAAATATTACTTAAAAGTTTGGTACCTTTTTCTAAACTTTTTGCACCTTGTCCAAACGTTTATACATTTGACCAAAAAAATAAATATTTTTAGGAAGTGAACATTGGAAATTTGGAGTAATCTATTACTTATTGTGGCTAAATATTATATTTACACTTGCAGATTCACATGTGAAATCCTTCCATTTATGCTTTTAAGCAAATGAAGCACATAAGAACACTGAAAAACACGCTAAGTTAAACAAAATTGAGGACCAATTTCTTCAAAATGTGCCTCAATCATGAACATGTAACTTGTGCAATGCCGTAAACAGGTACCAATATTGTAATATTGCAAAATCTGTTTAACCTATACACTGTAAACTTATATTGGCCTATCTAATTGTGGCAAAAGATATTGCATGCTATATGCATGGATGCATTTGTGTGTGTGTGTGTGTGTGTGTGTGTCTTTTCTGTTCTTGTGCAATATATTTGTTGTCCCTAGATTATTTGATAACCAAAAATGTTTAATTGCACAGTAACATTTGGATGGTGTTCCCTGACCCAATAATCGACCTATTTCGGGGATAATAAAAAAAAGTACCAGAACTGCTGTGATAATTAATACAAATGGCTGCAGTATGACCCAAGAAAAACTGAGGTGCTTTTCCTGTGAGTATGTGGAGAAATTCAAAAGTCCATCTGATACTTAATTCTTGTTGGTGCAGTTCTAATTGTTTGGAGCTGATATTATTGCTATCTTAAACATCATTCTTAGTAGAATCAGCTTTAGGGTTTTTTTAAAACCGAGAGGATTTAGTTGTTTATTTCACTTATTCATTGGAATTACAAGGTGATCATAAGCTTCATGACTAAGTAACTATTTTGGAATGACAGTGAATTCATTTAAAGACATTTTGGATTATATCATTGTGATAACCAAGACTGTTAGGACATCACCCTGGGACTGTATACCGACAATGGGAATTTTGTATAGCGACTAGCACACCCTGGGACTGTATACAGACAATGGGAATTTTGTATAGGGACAAGAGGAATGGAACAGGTAGGGTGATGTCACGGTACTGGACACTTGCAACAATGTAGCAAGTACCGTGACGTCATGCCACCTGTGTCATTTCTATATAAAGTTTGAATGATTCGCGTTCGTGTTTGTGGATATTATAATATTATACCCAAATTTTACAACTGACTAAAAAAAATTTAGAAAAGAGAATAATGTTTTTGTGAGTTAAAAGATAAATTATACAATCGAATTAAATTTTTTTAGGCAAGAAAGAATAAATCTTTTCAAGGCAGTGGAGTGGCCCTGGAAAGGGTCTTTGGGTTTTTCTTCTATTGTCTCCATTTTTTCCACCAGCTCTTCACTTTTCCAATAATTCCCTTCTTCTTCTTTTTCTTTTCTTCATCAGGAATCCAGTCAGGATGTTCCATCTCTCTAAACTTTTCCTGTACCTTCATCCAGTTTTGATTTAGTCTTTCAAACTCCTCTTTTCTCTGTCTGTTTTCCTTCTCCTTTCTCTCTTTTGCCCATGTGTCTTTGATTTTCATTACCTCTTCTTTCATCACTTTTCTCATTAGGTCTTCAGATTTCCTTAATTTCTCTAATACCCACAGGACAAAAGACCACTCCATAAAATTTGCATGCTCTTCCAAAAAGCACCTCACTTGGATGACATTATCAAGTGCGTCCTTCAATGTCCCCACTCTCACATATTTACGATGGATGAAGCCTCTTATTTTTTTCACCTCCTCTTCTATCATTCCTGCCACCTGATCCCTGGCTACGTTCAGGCTAGTGACTTGACTGGTCACAAAGTCTTGGCTGTCTGGATAGTTCCATTCCTGTGCTAGCCTTTCAACCACGTAGGCTGCATTCATCATCCAAAAATAACTGTCTCTTAACTCGTTAAACAATTCCATCTTGTGTTGACTAGTCAACGTGGGTAGCCAGACTGACGAACGTTCCGCGTTATATACGTCAAGCACGGACGTGAACAAAAACATCCCTTACACTTACTTCACATATTATTTACTATCCACACTACCGAACGCGAATGCACAAAACACACACCTATTTACTATCCACACCAACGGACGCGAATGCATAAAACATACCATATTTACTATCCTCACCAACGAATGAGAAAGCATAAAACACACCTATTTTCTATCCACACCAACGAACGAGAATGCATAAAACTCACCATATTTACTATCCTCACCAACGGACGAGAATGCATAAAACACACCTATTTACTATCCACACCAACGAACGAGAATGCATAAAACATACTATATTTACTATCCTCACCAACGAATAGGAAAGCATAAAACACATACCTATTTACTATCCACACCAACGAACGAGAATGCATAAAACATACCATATTTACTATCCTCACCAACGAACGAGAATGCATAAAACACACCATATTTACTATCCTCACCAACGAACGAGAATGCATAAAACTCACCATATTTACTATCCTCACCAACGAACGAGAATGCATAAAACATACTATACTATCCTCTCAAACGAATGAGAATGCATAAAACACACCATATTTACTATCCTCACCAACGAACGAGAATGCATAAAACATACACACTATACTATCCTCACAAACGAATGCGAACGCAAACACACACACACAAATCAGTAAAGAAGTGAATGTTTATAGTCACACTACTTCACATTCACACAAATTGGCAAATTGAATAGTCTCTCTTTTCTAGAGATCTGGTTAGCCCTGAGAAGGGCTGTTTTTTTAGAACTCCAAATGCACCTGGTTAATGATGACATCTCCCAGGGCGGGCACCACACACGCAACACCGGCTCCAGTCCTGCTTCCAATTGATGCGTGTGGTTGGGAGCGCAGAGGGAGGTTGATTGGCTTCACTATCCCACTCCTCAGTTTGAGGGATAGTGAACACTTGTTCTCTCCTTCTTCTATTCCACACCCTGGGATGATGATGCTGACGCCGAGGCTCCCACTCTTGCCTCTGTCTTTCCAATTCCTCCCATGCCTCCTCCTCCCAGGTTTCTCTCTGGGGGACAGCGGCTCTTGGTACTGGTGGTACTGGTGGCAGAGGCTGTGGCTGTCTTTGTTGTGGTGCTGCTACTGTCTGTGGAGGCGTCCTCACCTCAGGCTTGACCTTACACAGAGGTCTTAGCATGAGGTGAGGTAGGATCCCTCTCTTCTCCTCTTCTTTCTTTTTCTTCTCCTCCTCTTCAAGCCTGGCTTCTTCGGCTAAAGCCTCCATAGCCAGCTCATCTAGCAACCGCCTGGCATATTCCAGGTGCATCTGGAGTTCTAGTAGTTTCGTTATTCTGCTCATTTCGTTGCAGTTGCTACGTCAACGTGGGTAGCCAGACTGACGATCGCGTCGCTTTATATACTTGAAGCACGGACGTAAAGGTAAACATCCCCTAACACCAAAACTTACCATTACATCAAACGCGCGGACCTAAAAGAAACACTCACGTCGACTTTTTTACTTACAAACACAGACATGCACGATTAAACAAGACAGAGAAAACGAAGGTGAATTTTTTTTACTGATAAAAGAAACGAAGTGCTTATAGACACACTTCTATTTTTTTAAAGACACAAACACACAAATTTGTTTTGGTATTGAATTAGTATGTCTTTTCTAGAGTATTGGGGTAGCCCTGAAAAGGGCTGTTTTTTTTTGTTGATGGGAAGTGATGGAAATCTTTTTTTACTGTCTAAGATTGCGTCCCCGTCTGGCAGAAGGCCTTCCTATACGATACGGCCTGCTTCTGCGGAAAGAGAAGGAGAACTCCTTGGTGTCCACACGGCAGGCGACAAAACCTCTGTCTGGTTCTTGCTGCTGTTGCGGTTGCTGCTGCTGCTGTTGTTGTTGCTGTTCTCTCTGCTTCTGAAGTCTGTACTTCTCTGTCCATTCTTCTTGTTCTTTCTTGATTTCCTCTCTGAAGACCCCTTCTATCAGGTCTTGGGCTATGGCTAACATCCTGACATTCTCTATCTCTTCAGGCTTAGGTATCAGGTTTAGTCTGACACGATGTAAATTGACGTAAGCTTCGTTCAGCTTGGCTAGTCTGGAAGGCATGTTCATAGGTTGATAAGTCAACAGTGGATGACCAGACTGGAGACCAACCCACTTTATATAGTTCAAACGCGGACACGATAGAAAACATCCCTACTAGGTTTTAGTGTCGGAACGCTATGATAGCGAATGCCATGGTGAGGGATAAAGAGAAAGTCACAGTCTTTTTTTGAGAACAAACAACAGACACATTTTTTTTCAAAACACAACATTTTTTATTCAGCCAACAACTAACCACTAACAATTAACAATAACATCAAACAAATTATTTTTCACAAGGTTGACAACGTTGTGAAATCATGTGAGATTTCCATTGATGGAAGTGATGAGGCCATTGATGTACACTACGTTTCCTAGCTAAAGACAAAAGATAGCCATAATGGTCACAAAACCATCCATCTACATTCTCATCGTTTCTAGAAGAGTGACGATCAAAATAAGTCGCTAAATGTTCTAAAGGATATCCAAGACTGCGTTGATGAAGAAAATACACACAATATTGTCCACACACCATGGAATCTGTGCCTTGTAATTTTACATTATTGTATCGTGTCGTCTGGGCATTTCTTCTCATAAAGTCAATGATATCGTCTTCCAAAGGGGGTAATCCATACGAATCAAAATATTCCACGCAATCCTCTTGAGGGAAGTAGACGGCAACCCAGTGAGTTCCTGGGAGATGACTTTCGTCCGTGTTGATGACATAAGCTTGATGGTCTTGAGGTTTGCGATGAGGTAGTTCATCTTTAGCGCACACGACAGGATTCCAAGAAACAGTATACGAACTATTGTTCAAAAGGTAATAATGTTCCCAGGTATCCATTTTTTTTGTTGTGCTTTTTTTTCACAGGTAATAATAAGTCATCAATTCAATTCTGACTTTTTGCTTGAAACGCTCTGTCAAGTAGCCGTTTCTTCGCCTTGTCTCCGCACTCTGGGCTAAGAGAGCTTCGATGCGAAAAGATCTTTAGAGTACTCAGTGGAGGGCAGGAATGATCACGCAAGCCTTTATACCACTCATGCAACACTTCTTCTTCCGAGATGAGACCCCAAGCGTCGTCCAGATACTCGTCCAATTCTTCCTCTTGACTCATCATCATACATTTATCGAGCTGAATTTGACTGGGATGATCGTTTTGACAACCATAACAATATTTCTTACTCAATTCCGTAATTGTATTCGCCAGGTGTTTAGCAAAACAGGACACTAAATGTTGTTCTTGTTCTGACCATCTGGACGTGACCACTACCTCGTCCTCTTTGTCTTGGTCTTGGGGTTCTGTTTTCACGCTATCCTCCCATTCCATGTCCAAAGATTCTCTACCGTTCAATGAGGGATAAGAGTCTTCCATAGTTTCTAATAGTCTAGAATGACTTCTCTCAAACTGTTGATTTCGATGGTATTATCGAATTCGGCATACAAGATGACGTTGACCGTCTCGATGAGAGCTTCTGCAAACTGAAGTTCCACACGCAGTTGACCAGATTTTATAGGGTGGAAATATCCCTCGTCACTGCCTTGGTCTGGAGTGAAATCAAAGGCCCACAAAGTGTAACCTCCTACATAATCTTCGTACGAAATACCGTGATTGGTGTTGGTTCCTAGTTGTCCGGTAGCTTCGTACAGGGACAAGTACGATCTCAAGTAATTTTTCTGGGCAAAGTTAGGTTCGAAGGGTCTGGTACACAAGGTCTTGCCATCGCGACTGACTTCGATCTTGGACACTCTGTAGTGCTTAAACTGGAAAGGATTTTGATCGTGGGCTCCATTGAGGGCTGCATTACTGACGATGCCAACGATTAAACGTTTGGGTAACTGTCTTTGGAACAAATGATCTTCGATCTTGGATCGGAGTCCAGCAGCAATGGTGAATGTTTTCACTTCTACACGTCGTATCGGATACTTGGCGGTCGATCTGCTCAATGTTTGACTGATGTCATTTGCCGCTTTAGGTAACACTTCTACGCGACGCACGTAAAGTCTGGCTTCTTGGATGATGGTTTAGTACTCGTTGGCATGAGCCATCAAATGGAAAGTGACACTGCTGCGATTGAGTCTCAGGCGAATATCCACTCCGTTCTGCAAATACTTGTCTTGCAACCACATGTCCAAATGCAAACGATCCATCAGTTCTAAATTACGACCTTGCAGGATTTTCCTTCGACGGTTGTTAAAACCCACATTGTGAGGATTGTCATCGGCTGTCAGGGCTGTGTTGTTAAACGTGTCTTCACCTGCTGTGTCAGGTTTCCATACCACGCAAGCATCCAGATGAGTGTTCTTGGCCTCTTTTCCGTACGCCAAGAGATTTTCTAGGTAAGCTCGGTAAGGGTAAGTATCCATACTGCTGCTGACCAGTTTGTTATTCAAGTACAAATCCACTTCGCTGAACAAGGAATGCATGAAATTGTTGACGGGAGCTACTCTGGCATCGGCACCTGAATTGGTGTTGTCGGTTTTGATCACTTTCAGTTTCAGATACAAGTAACTGCTATTCAGATCGATATAATCTTCGGGTTGTCCTTTGATTTCAAACTCGATGGGAGCTGAATCCGTCAAAGAGGAGACGGGATGAAATTCGACCCATTGGGATTCTTGCATCGTCATCATGGTGGGTGGCATGGCAAACAGATCCAGTTCCGACTTGGAACAAGCGGAAGACTCTAGGTGCATCATTTTCTTGTTTTTTAATAATCAAAAACGTCTAACTCTAGGACAGTTTTTCTTTTCCTAGTCTTTCTAGCTATAGGGGTGTGAAGTCCTCTGAAGGGGTGTTTTCATCGTCTTTTTATGCCTTGTCCTTGCTGTGGCGTCAGGGAAGCAGGAATGCCTGACTCGGCATTGCCCAGGGCATTTATAAAAGTTTCTCGCCGATCCAAAATGTCTTTGCCTGTTTGAAGCAAGACATTTTTGCCTGCTCTCAAGAAAGCTTCTTTGGGGTTTTGTTTGTCAATGATGACATTTTGGAGAAATTCTTTGCCGTGCGTCAACGAGGCATCTTTCAAGGCGTGCAATCTCCGTGTCACCATCGGTTTCAAAACGGGAGCCACTTTACGAAACGCTGATTTTAGCATATCTTCTAAACCATGTCCTCGCTGTCGAGCGACTCCTTGGTACACAGGATACATGACTGACAAAAAGTTAGAGTAATCGTTTTCGAAAATGGAGTTTCACTGTGACTTTCCCCTTGGTGAATGGAATATTTTGTCCCAGATCTCCTTTTATAGTAATGTTGATAGTGTCGAAATACGACTTACTGACGGGCAAATAGTAAGGATGTACAAATTCGCGGTGAACGTGATAGGTGTTTCCACCTTCCTCGTCAGCCTTCGTGGCAGAATCCACTTTGAAAGGAATGACACGCAGTAACGGTACGGAGGTGTGTCCCACCACGTTGTACTCCACCACATCGGAGTACACAAAAATCAAATTCAGTCCTTGGTTCATTTCTACAGGGAATCGAAAATATTTCGCAAAATCCAAGTTACCGGTCACGGATGGTATTTCGTTTCTAATCTTGATCATCTTGGGGTCTCCACCCAAAATGTCATACAATTCAGGACAAAATGTAATGGCCAATACTTTGTCCTCTGAAAATTTCATCAGTAGGCGACGAGCTATTTTGTGGTAATCGATCGTGACACTTCTTCTGGCTTTCTCCAAGGCTTTACCAAACATGAAATTGAACCTGTCAGCTATGGCGTTCACCAAATGTTGACCACTGAAATAATAGCCTGAGAGAATTTTCAACCGATAAGTGGTTCGTTTAGTTTTGGGGTCTTGTGATTTCATAAAGTCAGCTACACTAGCGCGTTCATCCATGGCTTGTTGCACTTGTTCGGCATAAAAATCTACCGTTAAAGTGTTTCCATTTTCGATGATCCAATTGGATGGCTTGAGGTAATCTGACCGAGAAACAGCACAAAGTGTTATTGGGAAACACCTCCATGGAACTGTCACTGGGTAACGTTAAGTAAAATTGGTTGTTCATAATTCCACAGTTCTAATGTCCGAGGAGTCACTGGAAGTCAGAGGAGTGTCTAAAAGAGGATGGTTAGGGTGACTGTTGGAAGAGGGACTAACGTTGGACACAAGACTCCCGTTGTTGTTGTTTCCGTTAGAGGAATATTTCAGAGACGGATTGGGAAGAAGGTAACCAATGCAACTGCTAAGTAAAATAGTCCATAATTGTTTGTCTCCTTGTTGCAAACTCAAATTGACAATGGCAGCACCGATGACACAATACACCACAAAGATTTGGCAGAAAAAGACGATTTGCGTTTTAGGCACACGTTCTCCACACCACACCCACAAGGGTTGCTTTTGTAGATCTTGCAGAGAAGAACTGGGGGAAGGAGTGGTCACTGCAGTAGATGAGGCTGTGTTGAAGGGCATGATGTTCACTTCTTTTTATAGTCGATGTGTTGCGAAGCGTCGATCCAAGAGTCAAAACTGGGAGGATATCCTTCCCAATGTACTTTGACTTCTTTGACACGTCCTTTTCCCACTTTACGAGTTCTTCGATCGAGAATGCTTTCTATCTCGTACACGTCGTCTTCTTTTTTTGGTCACACGTTGTACCTCGGGCAAGTAAAACGTTCCTTATAACACTTCCCCGTTCATATCTTCCAATTTATAGACAGGAGGATAACGGCCACGCACTCGTCCAGTGACACGAAACAATTCGGTGGTCCAGTTGGGTAAGTAACCTTTGTCGAAAATGCGTTTGGTTTTGCCAATGCGCACCCAATCTCCTGATGCCAACACTCCACCTTTCTTGGGGACAGTCACTGTTGGGGACGTACCAAACAGACGCTCGAAGACGGCCACTTCGTTGTCAGCAGTCACTTCCTGGGGGGCACGCCCAATGCTCCAATGGTAAGATTGGTTGTACGATTGGACAAGGTGTGGCAAGACGTCGATGTACTTGAGAGTGTGTTGATGCGTAAAATATTTCCACATGCGTTCTTTCAAGGTGCGTTGAAAACGTTCCACGATGCTGGCTTTGGTTTCGGGATTCTCGGTGGTGAAAAAATTAATGTCACGTTTCTTCAATTCTTTTTGGAAAGCTTGGTTTAGAAATTCGGTGCCTTTGTCCGTTTGCCATCGAAGAGGGTGACGACCACTTTGTTTCAACACCAGTTTGAGGGCTCGCACTAACTCACTGCTCGATTTGGAAGTCAATGGTACGACCCAAGCAAATTTGGAAAAGACATCGATGACACAAAACAAATATTTGTAGCCACGATTGTAGGTGGCCAAATGAGAGACATCGGCTAAATCGGCTTGCCATTGATGATCGATACCCTCCACTTGGGTGCGACTTCTGGAAAATTTTCGTCGAATGGGTTTGTGTAAGGTGTACGTGGCTTGTTCTTGTAACCAGCGTTGCACATGAGGTAAACGGATACTTTTCAGTCGAGTTTTGGCAGCACAATACAATTTTTGAACTCCTCCGTAACCTGCGGGATGGACTGGATAGTAGTAAATGCTGGCTAACACCTTCTTCATTTTTTAATAAGTGAACCACTCTTCACTGATGCTGCTCTGAATGGGACGAGGGGGTGGTTTAGAAACGGTTTTACGTGTCCGATGTGCCACGGGTGTAGACGTTGAAGGTAGTGGTGGTGGTGGTGGTGGTGGTGGTAATGGGATGGCTTTGGTCTTCTTTTCTTTTTTCACTTCTGTTTTCCCTTCTTTCTTTTTCACTTCTGTCGAAGGAGGAGTGGACATCATCCTTTTAACCAAAGCTTTAAGTTCTTCTCGTTGGGGTGTAGGGGAAGGGGTCAACAAGTACGCTGCAATCTTGCTAGGGATGGGAGCCGCTGACGGTGTTTGAAAGACTTCTAGTGCCTCTTCTTCCTCAGGCATCCGTGGGGTTGCGTCTGTCTTGACCGCTGGGGGTGGTGGTGGTGATGGACTTTTCATCAGAGTCTTAAAATCTTTCAGAGTGGGTAGAACTGTTTCATCTAAAGCTTTCTGGTGAAAGAGTTGCAGTCGTTGCAAAAACTGACCGTACCGTTGCGATTTTTCCGTTTCTGACAAATCGCTGCGATCCATCAACGATTGCAATTCGTGTTGTAACTGTGACATTTCGGTCAAATGAGGATTGGGAGGTAAATGAGGGGTTCGTTGTTCTGGCCAACGATGGTATTCCATCCATCGTTTGTTAAGGCACTAAAGCCAGTTTTCGTCCTTCCATCGGATTTCAAGGATTACGTCTGAGATCTTTTGACTCCAAAGGTCCCTTTTATCTTCTTGGACCTTTTTATCTTCATCCTCCCAGGGTGTTTCCCAATGTTCCTATCAGCAAGGGTCCTCCTATTGTTCCCATTACTCCTTTCAGCAACATGGGCAAAAAGGGTAAAATTCCTCCGCGTTGCACCAACGTCTTTTTCTTTTGACCAATGGGTATTTTCTTTTGGACCATTTGGCGAAGAACGTGTCGATGTTTGGCTAAGCATTCTTTCTGATGTTTAGACAAAGGTATTGTGCCTTTCAAGACATTCAGACAACATTCACAAACGGTATCGATGACATCTTTGGGGGTAGTTTGAATGAGTTTTTTCGCATGGGTGGAGGAGCTTTGGACAGGACGGACAACATGTCCCAATGTTTGGCTAAACGAGGTGGCAGTCCTTTCCTTTTCTTTCCTTTGGGGGTAGAAGAGGAATGTCTTTTTGGGGTGACATCTGTTTGGCTAAGCATTTTTTAGGATGCCGTGACTGTCTTTTTCGTTTTCCTTTTCCTTTTTGCACCGAAGAAGAAACACGATGGTAACAGTGTGCACTTCTTGGAGGGGACATCTTTGGGCGTTCAGCAGCACAAAAACACTGATCCGTATTGTTTGCCTCAGGTTTTTTTTTTTATACTGGAATGCGTCGCCACTGATTGTCTTTACGTCGTATCAACTTGATGACAGGCAACACACGTCGTGGAGGAGTTCGCAACGGACTAAATCGGGACAGTTCCTGCTTGGACAAATCCAGTAAACTCTGTAACACACCCATTCTCTCTTGGACTTTGATTTTTGGGGCAGGTACTTTGTGAGCAGCGGCCTCTGCCGCTAAAGAGGAAGAGGGTGTCACCACTGGAGGAGAAGTTTTTGGAGACGCTCTTTTGCGGGTAGAAGCTGTTTTCTGTGGACTTTTCGTTTGCATTTTCTGAGGCTGTGACCTGGTCCTGACACCGTTGCTCTTTTTCTTTTTCTTCTGGGTACGTTTGGGCGTGGCCTTTTTCTTGGGGACGACTTTGGGAGCATTAGGATCCCATTTTAAGAGGGAACGAATGATGACACCTCCTAGAGAACCGCTTCCTCCAGGTTTCAAAATGATTTGCTTTTTGGTTTGAGTGTCGATGCGAGGATCGGCTAGCTGCGTCAAGGCGACTTTGTTTCTCTCAAAAAAACGTTTGGTTTGATGTGGAATCTGAATGATGCCTTGCAGTAATTGACGTGCTGTCACCGTAAACCATCGTAAGACTTCTTTGAGACTAGCTTCTAAGACACGAGCACGTATTTGTGGATTTTTTTCGCGACTGATACCGTACAAGGCACAAATCAATTTAATGGGAAGGTGAGACTGAAGGGACGTCATGTTGACGATGTGTGAGACAGAGCCAAAGTGACCGAGGTTTTTATAGACTTTTTTTGGTGATTGTGATTAAGTCGACGACGGGGACGTGTACACGACAGGCCCTCCGTCTTGGCAGCAGTGGTGAAAGAGATGGGTACGAAATCGCAAATAATCGGGAGTGGTGGGTTTTAAATCCACGAGTAAATAATCGTGTCGGGTTTGAGTGGCATCGTCGTACTCATGAGCCAGCCAAGCCGTTCCTAACTGTTTGGCTAACACTTGTACTTGCGATTCATCTCTAGGGCTTTTAAACAACACCACGTAATGAGCATTGAGACTGATGGTACGATGGGCTTTACTTTGTTGAAACAAATTTTGGGTAATGTAAATGACACTGGCATTACGATGATGCCCTTTGCGCGTAAACCACAGTTTAATTTCTTCTTCGTCTTCTCCTAACATGTCGTCAAAAATAACCAAATGAGTTTGACTAGGGTCAGTCACGATCCCGTCGTCCTCGCCAGGAATGCCTTCCACAAAGACGATGGAATCGCCTTGACTTTCTCGCAGAAGGCTGTACGCCGATTGCCACTCTTTGTAACACTACACGATTCGTTGAGGTGGACGATCGATCAAATGATGTTTATGTTCGATCAAACGTTTGACAAATTCGGTTTTGCCTGAACCGCTAGGTCCGGCAATGAGCATGTTAAAAGCTTGGCGAAGATACAAAGCCTCCCAACTAGTCCGATCTACGTGTTCGTCAATGACTTTGACAGTGGAGGAAGAGGGAGTAGAGACAGTAGAGGTTGCCATAAGAGTAGCAGTGTAAGGAATGTCACTTTTGACACGAGGACAGACAAGACAAGAGTTTTTATACTTTTTTCAGGACACGTTTATTGTCATCTTTAATTGTTAACAACACGAAAGACAAAAATACATAAAAGTCAAATGGTTAAGTACATGAATAAAAGACATATCAAAACGATCATAGTGGAATATAAACAAGTCTCTGTACAACATTTGTGGTGATCAAGATGTGATATCGTAGGGGTAATGTGTAATGTTCTTAGAGTCTCTACACTCCTTGGCATAGTCACACAAGAGTCCTCCCGGATTCGCCTTTCGGGGATGTCGATAACGGTCCTGTCCTGAAGAGAGTGATTTTCCTCGGTCACGACTTCTTCTTCTGGCACTGGCACTAACACTGGTTTAAAAGTTACTTTTTTCACTGAACGTTTTAATTTTTTAGGATTACAAATCTTTTGCATAGTGTGCCACTTCTTTTGTCCATGCCTCAAACCCCAACTTTTCCAGTCACGTACATCTGTCCAGTGAGGGTGCAAGTCACAAGCTACATACACGTCGTCGTACACATCTTCAGTGCCTAAAAGTTGACGAATCTTGTTTTCCCGTAGAGGCTGAGAAGTATCAAGATGAAAGTGCAAAGCTTTGAGCAGAATGAGTCTCTCGTGTACATTTAAAGGGACCACTTTCATGTTTTGGGTGGTAGGTACTGTTCGTAAAGAGTCCACAAGGAATCGGCTGATAAACGAAATCCCAGAAAGCAAGTCACTAAGACACACACTACACGTCGACCCCAATTCAATGGACACAGTTCTCGTAATAGGTGTTTGTAATCCTCCACTGTTTGAATAGTGTCATTGATTTCCTTCCACGGAATCTGTAGTATCACGAATGATAAAGGTCGTGGCATAGTAGTCTGTTTTTATACCTCTTTTCTCTTACCTCAGACACTTCTCCTAGAGCGAAAGTAATGAACGTAGTGAGTAATTTCTGACCACTGCCATTCCAGGAAACGGTCAAGAATGTCGATAAAATCTTCAAATGTAAATGGTCTAAAGCGAAATAGTAGGAAGAACGCACCCTTGATCCAGAGAAATCGGACTTGTTTGTTGGCTTTTGTCAGTTTCCTCTTGTGAATTTCTCGACACAAAAGTTCTACAGTCACTAACTGAGATTTGGCTCTGGCAAGTTCCTGCCAAATGTCCTTGTAGATCTTCTCTTGCAATTCGTTTGGTAATGTTTGAATATTATTTTCTACAAGGGGTTTACATACATGTCTAGGGGTTGTCCAATGTTTGACTCCTAGCCAAGCAGCTGGTTTCTTAAACGACATGGTAGGCCCACTTCAATGACGAGGTCCCACTAAAGGTAGGTAGTGACAATCTGGAGACCATCGAGTATGTTCAAGGTATGCGCAATCTTTCTTCTCCCACTCGTGAAGTGACACACCGCAACTGAAGCACTTGACTCTATCCCCTTCGCCCAAGTAGATAAATCCAGCTCTAGCTAATTCTTCGGGGGTAGGTACTCCCAGATATTTTGGCCATTTTCCTCGGAAGGTTTGGATCCGACATTCAAAGCCGCAGTATTCAGGCAAACGCACAGGGAACGAATATTCGTCTTTCACAGGTTCATTTCGATGAGGGTATCGTGAAATATGCAGGAGTTTGCTCAGTTTTACATGACATCCGTAGGGTGGTAGCCGCATGGTTTCATAATGATGACATCCACCATGAAAACCAGTAAAGTGAAAACGTGTACGATAACCAGTGGCATCGCTTTCGCATCCATCAGGTTTGACACGCACAGCATCACTTTCCATGTTAGGTATGGTAGTAGTAGTTATAGCAAAGGTCCCATGATGATGTGGTACTGAATCGCTAAGGTCATAG